>JAHLJT010002630.1:93235286-93252142 GCA_031308135.1 Acheta domesticus
GGCCGCGTGCCCTGCGTGCCCTATAGCGAAGCGCAAGCACGCTCCGAGCACGTACGTGCTCCGTTTGACAGCCCTGTAATATGTATTATTGTTGTTTATGTTTGCTATGTCATTTCTTATTAATTATGTTGTTTATGCTATCATTTCATACTGAGACAATTGTAATTCAATGGATGTTCTCCATTGTTTCTACAATAAAAATTATTATTATTATTTATTAGAATATCTCTCACACTGATGTTACCAATGATTTGTATACATTATTGCACTTGTAAGTAACAGTGCTTCAGATTTTTTAAATATCTGTCACAACATTAATATCTACATTACCAGCGATGAGTATACATTATTTCTTTTGAGAGGACAAGCGCTTTCAAAAGATGTCTTTATAAGATTTCTCGAAAGCATATTACTTTTCTGTGAAAATGAGCTCAAAATTCTGCATTTCCAGAAACACTTGAACAATATTCTCTCAAAATTGGCACCATATTTTTTTTAAATCTTTTTTTATGGCTAGTGCTAAATCCACTACATTAATGCAATTTTGATTTTTAAATATTGCACTGTTTTTCTTGGAGGGGGGGAAGGAGCTCAAAATTGCACATTTTCAGAAATGTTCAAACAGCATTGTCTCATGGATGGTTCCAATGTTTTTTCAATGAAAATTAGCATATATTTCTCTTCTGTCATATTCTGAAAGACCTATTTCAAATTCATTCTCTCTCTCTCTCTCTCTCTCACTCTCTCTCTGTCTGTCTCTGTCTCTCTCTCTGTCTCTCTCTCTGTCTCTTTCTTTCGCTCTTTCTTTTTTTTCTCTCTTTCTCTTTCTGTCTCTCTCTCTTCTGCTCAATGAATGTAGTAGTAATAGTCATTATGCTTCAAATCACACAAATTATGGAATATTTGACTTCGATTTTTTTCTGTGAGCATTGTAAGCTGAAATATGTAACTCACTTTTTCTCCCTCCAAAGATATTGGGATATTGAAATACAAGTCTATAGGTGTATCAGATGTAATTCAGAGAATCGAAGAACGGGGGAATAATAATATCCATGAGAACAGATATCAAAATAGAGAATGTTTCCCTGGCTACTAATTTTTCTTCAACGGAGTTTTCTGGATTATATCTTTCTCTAGACAATCCAGTTCTGGTACTTTCATGTAATTCTTTATCTTTGTTGTATGTTGAGCATCTTTCATTGTTAAAAAGTTTACTTTTGTCTGAAGATCAGTTAGCGAATAGCAAGGGAGTAGCTAGGGATTTATTTGGTCAGCTCCAGCAAAGCCCTGCTTGCTGGAGTTAGGCAGAAAATCGATCAGAGTTTGCCAGTTCCTGAAGAGCACACGTTTGCGACTTCTTACCCTTTGTCACATTGTTCTGATGCAGTCCCTCGACACGGTTGCTCACACCTTGGACAAGGTTTTTTTTTTTTGTTGAGGTTGGCTCCTCTAGATCCGCCCTGTTTTGTTAAAGCAGGGCTACCTCAGGCAGGATGAGGCTCTTCACCACGCACGGACGATCTTGGGCAAGGAGAGGCTATTTGACGCCTAGCATCTGTATTAGGCTTCACTTGCCCATGGGTTCGGTGACGACCAGTGTCCAATAGAGCTAATGGTGAAAGGTGCTACCTCACCCTAAACCCTTAACCTTTACAGGAATAATGATGAATAAATCAAGCCCTATGACATAAATAAGAGCCAAAGTCCAGACACCTTTCTTGATGGTGTTATGGGGTGCTTATGGAGAGCAGGAGGTGTACATGCCAATAGGTTTAATGTATATAATATGGTTAAATGCCACCATACTGTTTGTTTTAATGTAATCGCTAGCATGAAGTTAACTGGTTATTTTAAAAGAATATGTTTACTGGTGTTCTTGTGGTCACATTTTTGTACAGTGTTTGAATACAGTGATAATAACATATGCAAACAACATAGGAAAGATGAAATAAGAAGTTGCGAAATCCAAGAGAAGAATATGTGAGTAAACTCAGAGGCATTGCTTCAGCTAACCAAACTCGAAAGAATTTTTTAAGCTGTAAAAGTAAATATTTTTTTAAAATCCTAAAAATACTTGCAAAGGAAGCATCCTATTCCAATATCTGTATTAAGTAGACCATGGTAAGCAACAGATTTATTTACTACGATTCATCAGTAAAACCAGTAGTAGGCATTGGCATGGTATTTACGATGGTCCGATTCAAAGTAGGCATCAAACAACCGTCATTTATACAGTGCCTAATGGTGAGGGCGAACTCATCCCAGTACACAGGCAAACTTTCCATGAAGTTTTCTGTCATCTAAGAGACTGCAAGGCCTTCATAGTATTAAGACATACATGTAATTCCATGTACTTTGAGAAATGAGGGAAACAAAGAAATGCAGAAAGTCCTCTTTTGAAGAGACGAAACTCTTGTTTCTGGCCACATCAGTTCCATACCGTTTCAGATGACACAGTATGGTTGCAAGAAATCTGACAGAAAATATCAATAGCCCTGATTTAAATTTTAGTAGTAGGATATATAAAGCTTTAAAAGTTCCGTACCCAGAAACAGACATCTAATATTGTTTTTATTACAAATTTTGAAAGCAAATTTTTAAACCTTAGTTTTCACTCATCAAGATCTGATACATGTTCCGTTTGTGATCGTTCTTCAGTTGAAATTACAGAAGCTGTGGGTTAACATAAACATCATAGCAAGAAAAAATGAAACTTCATCATGTGATAGCTGATGAAACCAGATCAGAGATAGAGAGACTCAGTGCCCAATTTAAATGAATGAATCTTTACCATGGATCTTCAGTGAATTCTTTTGATGCCCACTGAGAATTAGTCTTAGGTGTTCTTCTCATGCCATTGCTAATTTACAATCTGTGTTCACATTTGTGTAATGAATATTGGCATGAAGCCCAATCTGGAAGGGGACAAACAAAGGAACATTTTGGGTTTCCAACTTATTAAAGATGTATGCCTTGCTAGAAAGTGTTTAACAGTTTGGAGTGATAACTACCATTGACAAAACAATAACATATTACTCTTTTTGTGTATATGGGTGTATAAACAAAATTAATCCCTACGATCTAATCAATTCATAGTCAATAGGCATTCCTTTCTAGATTGCAATCGTGATTGTGCCCTTAGAGAAAAGGAAACATGTTTCACAATGCGTTGTGCCAGCATTAGATTTAAAATCTATGATGAAGGTGTAAAACTAAAGAACCAGTTTGCTGTGAATATCATAAAGAAAAACAACGTCTTTGACTTCAAGCAAACTGCTGAGAAATTTCTGTGTACAACCAAACTAGAGATATCTATAGTACAGGGGTTGAATGTTTTATCTGCCATGCCTGGTGTTCTCAATCAAGAAAACATTCCCCAATTTTGTATGAATCATGAACTGGCTGCAGTATTTTACGTAACTAAGGACATAACAATGCTTTTTAATCACATTTTTTATTTTCAAGTATAAGTATACTTGCAAAAAACACGTAAGTATACGTACGTATATACGGAGAAATATGCGTATAGAGAAAGTTATATAATGCTGCGGAAAATCGGTTTCGAGATTTCAATGTAAATGCACGTTTTGGGGTCTCCTGATACCGAAACTATTTCTTCAAAACGTCCGGTGGTTTGTCCCGTCCGTCCGTGTCTGAACACCACTAGAACCAAACCTTACGTACGATTTCTTGCAAGATGGATATTCCCCGGTTGATCCGGCCTCAACACGAGGAGCTGCGATTTTTAGAAACTTTCTTCAAAATGTGGGGGATACTTTACATGAAGCCCCCAGACATTTTCAAAATTTTCTCAAACGGCTCCGAATTTTTTCTTTAAATTTCTTGTAGGAATAGAGTAAAAATCAATTATAAAGGTGGCATAGGTCCGATTTTCACGGTTAGCCCTGAATTGTCGAAAATGGCACAATTTTGAATTTTTCTGCGCGTTCCTGTAACTACAAAATTGAAGCTTGATATTTCTAAAAAATGAAATTTGCTCTCCGTCATTATTATTGCATTAAGAGCATGTACATTTTTTGAAATTTTTTATTAGTTTTCGCGCAATTTTCGTGCAATCGTGCCGTTTAAAAAAATTTCTTAAAACTGCTCCAATATTTTTCTGTAAACTTTTGATAGTGCCAGTGCTAAATGTACACAATCAGATGACACAAACGACAGATTTCTCTATTTTTTTTTCAAAAATTACATAATGTTCTTTAATAATTGTAATGGTTTTTTACCATAATAAACCGCACTGATTTTTATGTAACAATTTAGTTTTTTTGTTATTCAAATATGAAAAAGACCCCAAATAGGGTCGAAACGTCGTGAATAACAGTAAATAGTGTCTGTTTTATTAAGGTCAAAAAACATGACAATTATTAAACATTATAGCAGACGTATGTATTCAGTATAATAAAAATGTACTTTGACTTGTCTCTCACTTTGTTTATATTTACATTAGTGGCAATTTGTTCACATTATTGCATTTATGAGTACTGTGCTTTCAATAATGTATAAAGTTTCTCGAAAACTCAAATGTCTCTGTGAAAACGAACTCAAAATTCCACATTTTCAGAAATGCTCCATTCGTCATTTTCTCAAAAGCGTCTCCAACTGTTTTCCTCAAACTTTTCGTGCGTATAGTGCTACTTGGAGATGACGACAAAACTTCAGTCCCTCTGTCACTCCGTCCGTCAGTCCGTCCGTCACTCCCGTCCGTCACTCCGTCCGTCACTCCGTCCGTCAGTCCGTCCGTCAGTCCGTCCGTCAGTCCGTCAGTCAGTCCGTCCGTCAGTCCGTCCGTCCGTCCGTCAGTCCGTCCGTCCGTCACGTGAACACCACTAGCGCCTAAAACCGTACGTAGAATTTATTCCAAATTGAAGAAGTCCATCTGCTCGTGTCGTAGTTTTGAGATTTTGAAAAAAACATTCTTTAAAATTTGGGATAACTTTACATGAAGCCCCTGGGTCTTTTTCAAAATTTTCTCAAAAACGGCTCCATTTTTTCTTTAAATTTTTTGTAAGAGTATACTAAAATACACTTATAAAGGTGGCATATGTCTGATTTTCACGCTTAACTCTGAATTTTCGGAATTTCCAAAATATTGAATTTTTTCGGCGTCCTTCCTACAACTACAAAATTAAAGTTAGAGATTTTCCTTCAAATAAAAGTTGATATGGTATGAGTTCTTGGTATATTTGATTTAATGAGTAATTTTAAAATTACAAAAACCATAAGATATTTAGGTATAACTTCGTTAGATAAAATTATATAGTATTCATTGACCCCACCCTTTCGTGCAATTATAGCTTCAGTGCGTCGCGGCACGCTCTCTGTAGAGGCTTTGCATTTTGTTGTAGTTCAGTGTTGTGATGCCATTCTTTTATTGAGAATTTCAATTAACTGGCTCTTCTTGGTGATCTCTTTGCTTGGCGTTCGGCCGTTTGATGAGTTCCCACATGTCTCGATAGGGTTCACGTTTGGTGAGATGCCGGCCAGGGCAAAACGGTATTCTTTTTCTGTCAGGAATGCAGAAATTCTCCGGGCATTGTGGCACGATGCTGAATTATGCATAAAAATATATTCTTAACCACCACGGCTTAATCATTATTCCTCGAGCTTCCTGATATGACAGCAGAGCTCCTAATACTGTCTTTTTCTGGTCCTGCCTCATGGTCCCTTTTACGATGTATATGCGCCCCACTACACCCTTCGCTGAAGATCTTAGACCAACACCATGATACTAACCGGGTGTTTAAGAATGAAATGATGAATTTAAGAATTGAAGAAATGAACTAGTAAGGCTTTAAATATATAACTAGTGGTGTTACAGAATGGGACATACTTTCCCATATTAGTTTTCAATTTCCTTTGGTCTCGGCTAGCCATTCGGACTTGCCACATATTCTTGCTAGCTGCCATCTATCGCCGCCGCTCAAAGTACATATTTTTGACATTTTTTCAATTTTAGGATTCCTAATAGTAGAGCGGAAATATTATTTTAAGAGTATTAAAGAACAGTAAAACTTCGCCCCAAAAAGGCATTAAAAAAAAATAGGAGCCGTTTTTAAGAAAATGGCGCTTAACCCTTACTGTAAATTCGAAATTTGAAGCTCTTTTTCACAGAAAATGTTTGAGCTTTCGAAAAACTTCATTAGACGTCATTTGAAACACATTAACTTACAACTACAATAATATTTACAAATTGCGGGAAATATGCAAATTAACGGTGTGAAAGATCTTTCAAAAAATTACATGCGTATACATATACAAAAAATCACAGCGGGGCACCACCCCAATTGGGACAAACTGTAATCTCCCGACATGTGTGGTAGAGTGTGTTAGGAAGGGAAAGGAACACGGTCCGTGGGCCGTTTAATAGGGTAAAGCTCCGGTATTTGCCTATTGTTGGTCGGAGAAACATGGAAACTAGTAGTTTCAGCACCCGGCTGCTAGAATTTGCCTCCAAATCGGCTAAATTCTAGCCAGCTAGCTAGCTAGTCGGCGACGAAACTCAAAGTAAACCATCGAAACTCGAAGTAAAGGACCTCCTAGTCAGAGGCACTGAAGTGACGTCAGTTAATGTCCTGAGCCACCTAAGTCGGTAGAAGTCCTATTTCATAGTGTACTTAACACTAATATTTACATATTATATTGCGATTTCTTTAACTTTGCCCCTCAAGGCAACTCAAATCCCATCTTCGCGATGGAGTATGTCACAGCATTTCGCATCTTTCTCGGTCGTTCCGCTAGATTTCGCACGATCGCGATCGTAAAAAAAGCAATTCTTGCGATCATGCGACTTCTACCGGCAAGACCGAGAAAGACGCGAAATGCCGTGACGTATTCCATCGCGAAGATGGGATTTGAGTTGCCTTGAGGGACAAAGTTAGAGAAATAGCAGTATAGTACGTACCCTTTACTTAAATGATTTAATAATGATCTGGTAAATAAATGGAAAAATAGAAAAACGAGATACCCTTTATTATTTCCTCCTTACATTCAGTAATCATTAACATTACTTGTAACGAGTTAAATAAAAATATATCCTGTTAAAGTACGATAATTGTAAATGAAAACCAGGTGGGAAAAGGCAAGATAAGGTAAGAGGAATGTGTGAGAAATAATCACGTCTCGACGCATGGGAAAAATATTCCCCTGCCGGTTCCGCGTGCCAGTATGATGCGCCTAACTGAAGCCAGGTACCCCGAAGTCCAAGGCGCCCTATCGTATCTTAATGCGTGCTCCAATCCCGCGACCTGAAAAAAGATTTCTTTTTAACTCTAGAATAAGGGACTGGCTAGCCAATAGTGCTAGAAGGGCTCTTAGTCCCGATTACCTGTCTAACGAGTCGCAGGAAGGCCCATATGAATATTGAGATAGTGAAGTAAGCATGCTCTAAAAGATATTGCTTGTATGTTAGGAGCAGGCAGTCTCCCCCCTGTGGAACTCCAGGCAACCCAGCAGGGGGAATGAAGTTCGGCTGCTGGATGGTGAATCACAGCAGAACACGACACTACTGCCGCAATCTGAGCAGCAACTGAACGAGGAGCCAGTCCAGGACTCCACGCCGCCTACGCCGTCCAGGAGCCCCGCCGGTCACAAGCGCAAGCCAAGAAGAAGTTCACTTGCAAAGTTTGCGGAGGTTCTTTCGTTTCGCAATGCGACTCGGACATTCACAACCGCACGCACACAGGGGAGCGCCCGTTCTTTGCGACGTGTGCGGTGCTACTTCGCCAGGCAAAGCCAACTCTCCAGTCACTCAACCATACACACGGGAGAGCGGCCGTATAAATGCGACTTTTTGCGGTAAGACATTCCGCCAGAAATCAAATCTAAATTTACACTTGCCCATCCACACTGGAAACCGTCCGCATCGCTGCGACGTGTGCGGGAAGACGTTCTTGCAGAAGCAGGAATTGACTCAACACAAGAATCTGCATACAGGAGAGCGACCGCATCGTTGCGACATATGCGGGATTGCTTTTCGCAGGTCGCATAATCTTAGAATACACAAGATCAGGCACACGGGCGAGTGGCCGTTTCGATGCGACGTGTGTGGGAAGACATTCGTGCAGAAAAACAGGCTCGCTCAACACATGCCCTCGCACACCGGTGAGCGGCCGTATAAATGCGACATTTGCGGTAAGACGTTCGGCTTTCAGACAAGCCTAAGATCACACCGGCGAATCCACTCGGGAGAGCGCCCTCATCGCTGTGACGTCTGCGGCAAGTCCTTCCTTCAGAAAACGACGCTCGTTACCCACGCTGCGCGTTCACACGGGGGAGCGGCCGTTCTGCTGCGAGTTGTGCGGGGCTCGCTTCCACCAGCACAGCGGCCTTGCGTATCACTTGCGTACGCACAACAAAATTCGACCCTCTTAGACCCTCAGGAACAACCACGAATGCTCTTTGCAGCCTCGCTTGAGGCGTCCCTCGACCTCCTTCACGGACCACGTTAAGCCGAGGAAACTTTGTCGTTCGCTGGTTCGTATTTAAGATCGTCCGTTCGATACTCGCCTGAGAGGAAACTATTTGAACATGTGAGTCATCGTGATAATATACTGCAGATAAATACAATGTTCTGTTAGTGATCGACGTTACAAACATGTACATAAGGCAAGCAAATTTCTTTAGTTTTAAAGGGGTATGAAGGATAATACGGATCAAATGTTCAAAGAAATTGATCTTGACAATTCAACAGTTTCCAAGAAGTTAAGAGAGCATTCTGACTTGTGTGCAGAGTGAGTGTAGTTGCTCATTAAATTTATACAACTGAATGCATTTTACTGTTGGATTGGTGCTCTTTACATTATCGAATGTTGGAAATAAAAAATTTGAATAGTAATGTGCAGAATTTGTTGAACTGATACTTATGTCATTTGATGTATTTGTGATCAGATTAAATTTTGTATACAACGAAATTACGAGAATTTTAGTGCATCCTTTGTTCCCTTATCAGGTACATTCATTTTTGTACTTTCCCATATACCAACGTATATACGTAGTATAGGAAAAGTTATGTAATGCTGCGGAAAATAGATTTCGAGATTTCAACGGAAATACTTGTATTGGGGTGCCCTGATACCGAAAAAGTGTTTTTTTAAACGTCAGCGCCCAAATCATAAGTACGATTTCTTCTAAAATGGATGTTCCCCGGTCGATCTAGCTCCACTCGAGGCGCCGCGATTTCGAAACCCCCCCCCCAGGGGTTTGGGGGTACTTTACACGAAGCCCTCTGGCATTTTCAAAATTTTCTCAAAAACTACTCCAATTTTTTTCTTAAAATTTCATGTAAGAATAAGGTAAAGTACACTTAGAAAGTTGGCATAGGTCTGATTTTCACGGTTAAGTCTAAATTTTCGATAACTGCGAAAGTTTGAATTTACAACTACAGCTTCCTGCAACTACAAAATTAAAGATAGAGATTATTCCTTCGAATGAAATTTGTTGTCCGTAATTAGTTCTTTCATTAAGGTCAAGCACATTTGTTTTTGAAAATTTTGAGTTATGTGCAATTTTAAAAATTACAAAAACAAGATTTTCGCAAAAACTGCTCCATTTTTTTCTTTGAATTTTTGGTAGGATAGTGCTACATGTACTCTTGTGAGATGACAAACATCAGTTTGCTCTGTTTTTTCAAAAATTACAAAAAAGTAATTTTCTTGACTTCTCTCACCGTCGTTAATATTTACATTAACGGCGATTAGTTCACATTATTATATTTACGAGTATTTATGTCTTAAATAATGTCATGTAAAGTTTATTGAAAACTCAAGCATTTTCTTTGAAAACTATCAAAATACCGCATTTTCAGAAACGAACGGAATTCTCTCATAAATTGTTCCAATTTTTTTCTTCAAACTTTTCCAACGGTTAGTTCTAATTGCACTATTTAATATGACGTAATGTTCATTTTGTTTCATACGCTATCCTTCGCCGCCCACGTAGCAACGTCCAGCCCCGTTCTCGTCGTAAGCCCCTTCCTAATCGATAAAACCCTCCCCGCCCCGCAAAACCTCCGTCTCCGCCGTGAGCTCCTCACTTATCGCTTCTCGCCCACCCAGCAACTTCCATCCCCGTCCTCGTCATAAGCTCCTCCCTAATCGATGCTTTCCCCCCGGCGCCGCCATTTTTTCCGTCCCCAACCCTCCTGTCACCTCCGTTCGTGTCCCCGCTCTTGACATCGCTTCCTCGGTCAACGCCTCTTTGGTTCCCTCCGTCCGCTCTTCTGTTCCTTCACTTGAGAGTTTTGCAAGTAATGACGGATATATTAGCAGTACTAAATGCAATATACATTAAAACCTGTGTAAGACGGAAACTTAAAAAAGTCCGTCTTGGCAGGTTTCCGACTTATAGGGAGTTACCCAAATTTCAAAATATAATACAAGTGCAGTATTTTCAAAATCATTTTGTAAGAGAAACAATATAATGAAAATAAACCTCAATGTGTCTATGGAACTATTGCAGGAAATAGAATTATCAACAGCAAAACGGGGAAATAATAAGGCAAGCATTTATTCCGAATTTTAGAAATTAATTTACCATGTATAAAATACGCTATGCTCGGATGATTAGACAATTACTGAAATTATATTGTCGGCGGTAGGAAAGATGGTGGCGCTCTTGAGAACTGAACGGAATGCGGACGACCAACATATGGATTCCGACAGACAGCGAGAAAGTCGCGAAAATCAGACCAAAAAGTGCGAAAGTCGCAGCGAAATAGTTATTAAGATTTCCCGATAGCAGGTGTAAGAGGAAATACACGTCGTTCACTCTATTGTCTCAGCATTGTCCATCGCACTATGCTATTCCAGAGATAATGCCTGAAATTTAGATAAAGATGATCTGAACAAAACAGTAAGCAAAATAAAATGTTTGGGTTTACAGATAATCAGGCAGGAGAAGAAATAAATGGGATAACTCACCGGAACAAAGATAATGAAAGGCGTTTTATTTGCAGTTTCAATCACAAATACAATACGAATAAAAAAAAGCATGAAAAGTTGCTGGAAGCAACTCAACAAAAATGTTTCTAATTAATCTTAAGTTGTACAATATTTAAACCGAAATGTTCTTAAACATGTGTTTATTCTCTTGAATGAAGTAAAGAATTGATTTTCTATATTTCCTATAGTACTACTAAAAATAAATTTGATGTTAATTATATTTACTTCGTTCCTTGAATCTAGTGCTGAAACAGCAGGTATTTTCTCACATTAATAATGGTTATGTAATACTATGGGATGTACTAATGGTTATGTAATACTACAATTTCTCTCCGTATTAACACATCTGTAATTTTTTTTGTAGAAGTCATTTGAAATCGTTAGAACATTTGGTGCGAAAATTAAATAGTTTCAAGCAATAGATTTTGTATTCAAAACTTTAAATGGAAAAAGCGCAAGTAAGTAAAATATATTTCTGGCATGGAATTCATGTATAAGATCTGCAGTGTATTCATGAACATAGTAGTAACATAACAGTTATTATTAAACACTTTGGTATTGTAATATTCTACTTGTGTACGAAAGTATTAGTTTATATTACCGCAAACAAAACAGCCAACATTGTCGCCCTATCAGTGGGACGTGACAATGGATTACCAACAATGACCGTTCATGTATTCGTTTTCACATTTAACTCAATTATAGGACGCAATTTAAAATTAAATATACAAATTCGAACTTACTTAGCATCAAACTGCGTAATTTTGGAGCGTGCGATTGAAAGTTGGCAATCTTTATTTCATATGTATTTCAAATAGGTTTTAAATATTTTCTAAAAGATTAATTTGTAAAAAATAGCAAAAGCTCCAATGTAAGAAGCGAGCAGAGAAATACATACGCAGACGAAATACACTCGTCCTGCATGAGACGATTTTGCTCGAGCATCGTGGCAGTTCGCAGAAAATCCGCTAGGCGTCAGGCAAGTAGGACAGTTTGTTCGGCCGCTATCCACCGAGCGAAATTCGCTCGGCCTTCAAAGTCGAGCATCAGATGCTCGGTACGAGGAGAACGACTCGAGTTAGTCTTGCTTAGCCCATATATGCCCAGAACTTTTTTGTCGTCAACATATTTCATATTGTAATGTTTCCTAGTTCCCTGCTATCTTATTTTCACTATTCAACTCCACGTTGTGGTGCCCATGTAATGTTTTCCTACCCTATCTCACAAAAAATTATCTATTTATTTATATAATACTTTAAATTCGCCCCGAATTATGGACGCAATAATTTGGGTGGCTAGCTCAATAATACATCCACAGGCGTTTTCGTGACATTACCATACTTTAGATGTTAATTCCTTTTTGATGTTAATAATTACCTTTTGATGTTATTAATTCCTTTTGATAATACTTCCCTTTTGATGGCAATCAACTAACTTGTAAACAAATCCTTTCATCTTTAAATCTATCTTTAATTTAGAGACATTCTTGGCCTTGAACTATTTTGCCGAGTCATGTCCGTATTTCCTTACGATTATACTTCCCCTGTTGACAAGCTGTACTGCGCTCTTGACCGTCGTCTGCTGCCATTCTCGTTTTTAAGCTGCAAAGTCCATTTCTGCTACATACACACACGTAAATATTCCACAAATAGTTCGTGTCGCGTCCCGAATATTCTTACGATCGCGTCACCCTAGCATCTGACTTCTGCAAACTAACTTAAGAAAAATCTCGCGTTTCTGCCTGCAACTTACGAACCGTACCTCGCCGCGATCAAACCACATCTCTAATAACTTCAAGAAAATAACCCGTCTCAATATACAACTCACGATCCGTCACTGACCGCGCTCAAAACACTTCTGTAATCACTTTAAGAAAATCTCTCGTCTCAGCTTACAGTTCACGATCTGTACCTCACCGTGATCAAAACGCTTCTGATCTAATGTTTATAAAGTCTACATCACTTTTTGTTTTCATTCTTGGTTCTTTCCCTCTGTATTCACCTTCCCTTGTTGCTTGTCAAACAAGTTACGACCGTCTCTTTTTTCTATAACAATCTCTGTCAATATGCATGTTCTAATACAATATTAATTTAAAAATATATTTGCCCTGTTCTTTACATATTACACGTATACAGGGAGAGTCACGTAACTTTAGCACCTCCTGTAACTTTTGAATGGTTGAAGTTATTGCAATGCAGTTTTCACGGAAGTGCATGAGAGGAAGGGGCTAATAGTTATGTGCATTAATTTCTATTTTACCACTTGTATTTTACAAGATTTTTTAGGTAACTTTTTTTTTCAAATGGAACTATACATATTTTTTCAGTCCACCATGACAAATCCAATGATGTTACATATTGTCATATGTTAGATAAGCATTTTTTTTATTAATTTTGATTTTTGCGACTGGGGTTTAACGGACATTTTGAATAGGTCCACCACACAAGGTCACGCAGCGCTCCACCAGCAACGCGCGCCCGGGCAAGGGAAGGGAGATTTGAAGATACGAAACATATTCCAAATATTCACAAAACCATTGCAGTTTTTTCCTGAACTGTGCTTTCCATCCTTCCGCATTTTCAGATTTTCGACTTTCTTTGATTGAAGGAATTAAAGGATGGAAAATAAGGATTTGTCATAAGTTTGTATTGTAATAAAATTGTTTATAACTTCAACTCTATTTATTGGGTTTCATAAGATACGTATTAATGGGATCTTGAAACAAAGCACAATAAGAATAAATAATTAAAACTGTACAAAAAATATTGCGTATTTTGAGCAAACAATTTCAATGTTAATAAGAATATAATAATAACTTAGGGATAGAAATAATCTTATTTCAATAAATACTACTTAAGACAAATCCGTATTTTCAATCCCTAAGAAACACAAAATATCTGAAAATGGATCAGGATGGAAAGGAGAGTTCAGGAAAAAATGCAACAGTTTTGTGAATATTTTTCGTATCCTCAAGTACTAAAATCCCTTCCCTTCCCCGACCCCGCGTTTGCTGGGGGAGCGCTGCGTGACCTTGTGGGGCTGACAGTTACAATGAAAATATCCGTTAAACACTAGTCGCAAAAAATCACAATTACTCAAAAAAATGCTTATCTAACATATGACAATATTTATATCTTTGGATTCGTCTTTTTACGCTTGTCATGATAGACTGAAAAAATATGTATAGTCCCATTTGAAAAAACAAAGTTACCTCAAATATCTCGTAAAATACAAGTGATAAAAGAGAAATCAATACACATATCAATTAGCCCCATTCCCTCATTCACTTCCGTGAAAACTGCATTGCAATATCTTCAACCGTTCAAAAGTTACAGGAGGTGCTAAAGTTACGTGACTCACCCTGTATATTGCCGCATCTTTATTAATTTCTTTTCCAATGTTTATTTCTAAAGTACACGAACATGTCGTTGTTCTGATGTACTTCAATATATACAGAACATAATACTATAATGATTATAAATGTATAGGATAGCAATATACAAATTACCAGTATTTCTATTGGTCAAAAATTTAGTGTTGCGAAAACGAAACAATGGGCACATACCACTACTTTTACACTTCGTATTTGATAAAATGACTGCTGCTACAACTAAAAACTTTGATATAGTAGAATCTTTATTGTCGCGTAACGAATAAACATTACACATTATTAAGTAGTATGAAACTTATGTTATAATTAACAAACAGTGCCTCTTACTGGGAGGTCCTAGGTTCGAGTCCCGTCGGTGGCAGTATTTTCGACACTAACTTGTCAGGTAGGTCAAATTCAGTCGATGTCTGGAGTAGAATTCTAGCGGCCGGCTGTTCTGATCGGTAGTTTTCCGTGGTGGCTGGCGAATGCCGGAGCAGTACCCTAACTGGTCACGGATTGCGCGGTATCTTTCCTTCCCCTTCCTTGTCCTATCCTCACTCCTGACACACACTACACTACCGCACATGCCGGAAGACCGATCGGGAGTTTAGAGCTTGTCTGCTGACGCGGTATCACCTTGTTAGGGAAAACCACTCTAGGTCGGCGCCAGATTTCGGTATCCAATGTTGAAGATCACACCCTAAGGAAAAGCATGCCAAACACTTACGGGACTAATGACCTTGGTCGTTGACGCGCCCAGAATCACTTACAATCAATCTAATCTCAAAATAAGACACCCAATTTTATAACCAAAGCGATTTGGTTTGCCCTTATGTGTTTCAGACCATTTCGTCCATAGTAATGTACCATCGCTTCGTTGCATCAAAGCTCTTTCTCCCTAATGATATGCTACAAAAAGGAATCACAAAGGGATTTTTTGGAATATATTATATTACAATATGCCTTACTGTAAATTGTAATTAATCATCTGAAAAATAATGACTGAAGAGCTCCAGTAGAGTTTGAGGGAACTCAATACAAATTGGTATCAATATCATTGACTCATTTCCATTATTTCGTTTTTATTTGAAAGTTCTTTCTTCCATTTTCTACACTCATAATCATTGATTTGGTTTTTTCTTCCTTCCTTTTCATTTTGTGACAAGCTGATCCACCGATGACTTGAAAACAATGTGATATGTCTATGTATTTATTATTCTTGATCATCATTTCCCTTCTACAATTAGCTGTTTACCTGTCAAATTGTTGTGTCTTAACAAGATCTTCAACAGCACTGTTATCTGTCCTATATCCCAATGTCAGGAGGAGCAAAAAATACATGCAGTGCTAATGCAGTGGCATAAAGATGAAAATTAGAAATGTCCTTTAAGGTGGTTGTACATATACATCGCAAAAAAAACTCGCATTGGTAGGACACAACACTAAACGACACACATCCACATATACTGTGATTTTCGTAACTTTGTCCCTGACAGGAATCAGCTGTTTCGCTGCCATCCAATCAGGATCTTATATTTCGCGACAATGACGTCACTATGGTGACGTTCAAGCTCTCGATTGGATGAAACAGTGAACAGCTGATTTCTGTCAGGGACAAAGTTATGAAAATCGCAGTATAAGTATAGGCTGATTTACACGTTGCCAGCATCTGGCAAGTGGTGACTGGCAACGTGTAAACGCCTTGTTGCCAGTGACTGGCAAGACCTTCGCGCCAGTCACGGGCGATGCCAGCTGAACAAGAAAGTTTGGTTTACTGGCATGCTCACGCACTCCCCCCACCACCACGGTGTCCGCCACGGCGATGCTCCGGGTCCCAACACTGTTTACACGGCTTTATTCTAGCCCGGTGATCAACATAAGCTTAATATTATTATTTATAAAAGTGATTGGGGAACAGAAGTTCTCTTGAATAACGGAAGAACGAAATGACAAGTTTGACTGGTTAATATACAGAATCGGAACATTTGTGGAATAAGATTTTACCAGAACCGCGAGGCCAGAAATGCCGCATTTCTGGCAGTTGCAAATAAAATGGGATAAATAACTTCTCAAAGGTAGATTAAATGAATAGGATAAAATGTTTACGAAACATTTGCTTTGCACACTGTTGTTTGAGCGCCGAAAACTTATCAGCAGCACGTCTCAAAGAGTATACATAAGCTAACAGCAGCGAGAAAAATATCTCATCTTGCATGCCATTACTAGCACTGTGTAAACAACTATTGCCAGTCGCACAGAGCGCTAGCGCTGTCCAGGTGCTGGCAAACTCGTAACTGGCACACCAGTACTGGTAGCGTGTAAATCAGCCTTAATGGCGCTCCACGCTCTTCAATTTTCACTTGCTTCGCGCTATTAGATTTCGTTTGTTTCATAGTAAACCGGCAACTCTGTAGTGACATCATCACAATTAAAGCCTCTGATTGGATAAAGGAACCCTCTCTTCCTTGTCAGTCGTTAGCTGTCAAGTCGGCAGAAGTATTATCCGCAGTATACTTGAAAAATAATAA
>JAHLJT010002630.1:93253142-93286996 GCA_031308135.1 Acheta domesticus
TTTATGTAGACTTTAGTTCTTTAAGACTTATTGACCGGTACTGTCTTAATCATTTTCCCATTAGAAAACTACTAAAACGTGAAAAAAATTCAAAAGATATTTCATGTTTAAAATATATGAGGAAGTATAGAAATTAAAGAAATACGAAAAATATTATTAATTGGATATGATATTTATATTTTGCAGTAAACACCCATATTTGTAATGCATAAAAATATGTATAACAACTATTTATTTAAATGTGTACATATATACATACAGTGTATAAGTTTTTTTTCAAGGAGTTTGACTGTGTACGAGTTCTGAAACTTGAGGTATCTTGCCTCATTCATTGTAATGACTGAAAGAAAGATAACGGTATTTCTTTGTTAAAGATTCTTCAACTGAAATCGTGGTTTTTCATTACCTGCTTATTGCTGTGATTCGTTCCATTTCATCAAATGTGTTCCCTGTTCTACCACAAATCTTTGGTTGAGAAAATAACCGCACAATTTCAAACGAGGGAATTCATTCAAATTATCATACACGCTATAAGTGATTTCACTACGCTTAGTTATATTTGAATAATATACCTGCAATAGTCATAGGAACTATTTTTGGGTTTTGAGATTTGTGGATAAAAAATTATTATTTTTTAAAAAATTTACATTTAACAACTCAACGAAAACCCCCTCCAACGAAACCCCTCCAACGCAAACCCCCCTCCAACGAAAACCCCCTCCAACGAAAACCCCCTCCAACGAAACCCCCTCCAACGAAAAACCCCCCTCCAACGAAAACCCCCTCCAACGAAACCCCTCCAACGAAAACCCCTCCAACGAAAACCCCCTCCAACGAAAACACCCTCCAACGAAAACCCCCTCCAACGAAAACACCCCTCCAACGAAAACACCCTCCAACGAAAAACACCCTCCAACGAAAAACACCCTCAAACGAAAAAAACGAACAAACACCCTCCAACGAAAAACCCCTCCAACGAAAAACACCCTCCAACGAAAACACCCTCCAACGAAAACACCCTCCAACGAAAACACCCTCCAACGAAAACACCCTCCAACGAAAACACCCTCCAACGAAAACACCCTCCAACGAAAACCTCCGACTAAATTTACCCTTTAAAAAGTTCACAAAAGACCCCAAAACAAACAACCTGGCTAACACTCTCCCGTCGTCGCGATGAATCATCGTTCCCGACCGCAAGCAGCAAGGCAATTTCGGTAGGGTGGTGAAGCTTTGGCGCCTCGCTCGGTAGCTCGTTAGTAGAAGTGCTCGCTTTCCCACGACGCAACCCCGGGCTCGATTTCCGGCCGAGGCAAATTGTGCGCTTTCCTTACAAATGTCCCAGTTCGTATGCCCGAGAAAGCCTTCCCTAAGGTTATGAAGACCAGGATATACGGTGGAGGGACGTCTTCACGTTAACCACACGAACCCCTTATCCCATGGCTGGGTCACCGCTGGTCGGCGAGGCCCTGTAGCGGGCAGTCGAGCCAAAGAGGAGGAACAGGTTAAGTGAAGTTAATGCCTTATTTTACATGGCGAGACTCGGGCCATCAGGCCTGCTCTTCCGTCTGACCACGCAAAATTTCCCTACGCTCCTTTCACCGTCTAGCGGGGAAAGAAGGTATTACTCATATCTCGGGCGACCAAACAGGCGATTTGAATTTTGCCCAGAGGCTTCTTTTATACTTGAGGATCTTTTACATGCAAGTAAATCTACTACATGGGACAGCCGGCTTAACTTCCCTTCCGAAGGAAAGCGTACGAAGGATTTTTTTCGCCCTTGAAAATCCACAGCTTCGACCGGGTTTGAACCCGCCACCTTGGATTCCACAACCCGATACGCTGACCGTTATACCGTCGAATCCGCAAAGGTGGTGCTTTGGCGCGTGTGCTGGCAGGAGGATCTGCTGGAGGTGTGCTCCTCCATGCCGGAGGGCGAGGCGGTGTTCGCGTACTTCGACTCGGAGCTGGTCGTCCTGCCGGCCGCCGAGCGCCACTGCTTCCAGGCGGTGTTCTCCCTCGTCACCGCCTCGGCGCTCGCCCTCAACGCAGCGGAGCTCCTCGCCGCCCCCAAGCAAGTGCACGCCATCCATTCAGTATTTACGGGCGACATGTTTTTATTTTCCACTAGAGTTGTGAATGTGTACACGTTAGCTTCCGCGGCTCGAGTTCGTAACTTCTCGGCTGTCCGGGTGACGCCGCGTCGTTGGCTGAGAGGCCGACGTTTCGCCTACCATGTCGCAGGCTTCCTCCTTTGCTCCGCAGGCCTCCTACTTTGTCCTCTCAGCCAACGACGCGGCGTCACC
This sequence comes from Acheta domesticus, assembly GCA_031308135.1. NCBI lineage: Eukaryota > Metazoa > Arthropoda > Insecta > Orthoptera > Gryllidae > Acheta > Acheta domesticus. The sequence continues at coordinate 93,255,449 of JAHLJT010002630.1, forward strand.
CGGACAGCCGAGAAGTTGTGAATGTGACTTTTTAGAGCTTTCGAATTGGTGAGTGATGGCGGCGGGCGAAACACAAGTGTCAGCTCCTGGCTCCGAAAAGATACGTGGAACTGCACTTGTAAAAACATGCATATTTATATTGTTTATAGCGGTTTCTTGATGTGTAAATGAGGTTTAAAGTTCAGTTTTCAACTGCAAGGGATGAAGTTAATAAGAAACGAGTTGCAATAGATTTCGAAAACATGAAAGTCTAAATTAATATATGTGATAACGTGAATTTTCTGATTTATGCTAATTCAATTACCAATCATTGACATTTTTCTCAAAATGAATATGAAATGAATTATTTTTATAATGTAAAACAGCTTAGAGAGCAGTATTATTGATATTCACTTACAACACCTGAATTAGTACTTCTTAACCTTACAATTAACATTGGCTCAATAAAATAAGAAATTATATAACGAACTGTGAATGATTGTCAAAGTACAACAGCTGTAGAATAAAACATATCCTGTTTATTTCTCTGTATTTACATATTCCTGTTTTAGATATGTTTTGTTCCCACAGCTGATGTACTTTGACAATCTTTTACAGACAATTCTATAATTTATTTTCATTGGAGCGATGTTAATTGTAATTTTAGGAAGTACTGTTTTAGGTGTTGTAAGTGAATAATGATTATTCTGTTCTCCCAGCTGTATTACATCGTAACAATGATTCATTCAATATTAATTCTGAGAATAAATTCTGTTAATAAATGGTAATTGAATTAACATGTTCTATCGGAAAATTCATCTGATATCCATATCTTGCTTTTGACTCATATTTACAAAACGGATTGCAACTCCTCGCTTATTTATTTCACACCTCGCAATTGAAAATTCAGCTCCAAACTCATTTCTACATCGAGAAACCTCGATAAATATTATGGACGTTATGGACAAAATACGGACGTTTTCACAAGCCCGTACAACGTATCTTTTCGAGAAAGCCTCAGCAGCTGATACCCGTTTCGCGCGCCGCCACCGCTAACCATTCAAAGAGCTCTAAATAAGTCCCATTCACAAGTGTTGTGGGAAATGAAGTCATGCTTCCGAGCACGCTAACTGCTAAGGTCATTCGTCCCGTAGGTATTGTGATATGATAATGAATAATGAATTATTTTACTTTAATTCTGCTAGCTCAGTTTTTGGGTTCTATACGATGACACCACGCATACCTGCAGGCTGGTTGTCAGCGGGTTGCCCTCTATACAGAGAAGCATGAAGTCTGAAATTATTTCTATTACAAGGAATTGCGTATAATTTACCCCAACAATAATTTCCTTTATTGAAATTGATTTTAATTTAGTTTAACAGTATAAATTCTATTGATTGCATGCGTCTAGTGAAGAACGGTACCGAATTGTCTAGGCGTTGTGAAATGAGGCCCCGCAGTTCATAACACCCTTGGCTTCCGCGCCGAAAATCCCTCTTCGCGCCGGTCGTCGCCGAAGTCATCTGCTTCTCTCTTGATGATTTAATTTACTCCTTGCAAGTACTGTTCCACCACTGTTCCAAATTCTATTCTCCCCATTACATATAACACGCCGATGTCCTACTTAAATTACTCAGACCACCTTCGCGCAGCTACCACCACGATGCCTCTCAAGAAACCAAACTCTAGTTCAGAGCCCCCTCCTACACGTAAACAAACATTCGTTACCTAGTAACCGCTTCGCACCGTCCAGATTAAAGCGCGGTGTTTGTTTTCTTGTAATATTTTGTATATTACAGTATGGTGCATGTTTATTCACCGAAACTGGAGATAGACTTCCCCCGCTGGAATGATTGATTAATTAGTGATTCCGGACACGTCGACTGCTAAGGTCATTAGTCCGTAAGTGTATTGCATGATTTTTGTATCTCGGGAGGTTGCAGTGACCATCCCCCGCTGGATGGTGAGATCCGACGCAGACCTAAACGTCGGCTTGCAGGGTTTTCCCCAGTACCTCCCACCAGCGGGACACTGACTCAGCCGGAGCACGTTCAACCTCCCAACTGGTCTAGGTACTCCCGTTTGTGGGAGTAAGGTGCATGTAGGTGTAAGAGTGTGCGAGTAATGGAAGAGGATATGGGAAGTGAAAGGAAGAAAAGACAGCGCGCGGTCCGTGGCCCATTTGTTTGGGTACTACTCCACTATTCGCATGATATTGATCGGAAAACAGGATCAGAGCAGCTGTCCTGCTAGAATTCTCCAGACAGTTACTGTATTCGACTCATCTAGCTAGCTAGCGTCGAAATTCCATTGTCAGGGCTCGAATCGTTCGTGAAAGTACGGGCAAGAAAGTACGTACTGTTTTAACACCACTAGTTTACCATTGAATACATTATGCAAAATTGATTACTGTAAAGATACACATATAGCACTTGCCCCTGATCTCATTTGCCGTGGATTTAAGCAAGCACACGAAATCTATTTTGCGGACACAACTGCATGATAAGTTGCCTTCCAATTGTGCAATTATTTAGAGAGAAGTGGAGTTCGTCACACAAGTCTCGTTCTCTCAAAGAATGCATTCGGACTCTAAAAAGCGCCGCTAAGCAATATACTCAAATGACTTGAACGTTTCTGCTCAAGTAACGTCTTCGTGGAAATTCGGCAACACACTTGATCCCCCTTGTTACATCATTTGGTTGACTAATTAATTAGCTATTCCGGGCGCGTCAACTGCGAAGGTCATTAGTCCCGTAAGTGTTGTGCGCGTGTTTTCAAGAGGTGGCGGTGATCTTCCAATGCTGGATGGTAAGATCGACCGCCATCCTACCGTTCCTTAGTGGGGTTTCCCTCAACCAGGTATCTCCCACCAGCGTGGCACCGCCCCAGCCGGGACAAGCTCTAATCTCCCGACCGATCTCTCGGCATGTGTGATAGTGTAGTGCATGTATGTTTAAGTTAGGGTACTGCTCCGGCATTCGCCTGGTTTTGGTCGGAGAAACCACGGGAATCTACCGATCAGAGCAGCTAGAAGTCTGCTCCAGATAGCAACTGAATTCGACCTAGCAGTGGAACCAGTGTCGAAAATCCTGCCACCGTCGGAACTCGAAGCTAGGATCTGCCGATCCGAGGCACTGCAGTGACATCAGTTGAAGCCCTGAGCAACCTCTCCCGATAGGGCATTTGCTAGCGCAGTCATTTTGACACATATGTTCTAGAGTAACATTAACATTTCATCTGTGAAACATAAATCTGATCTATCCCATTTCTAGGCAGCGGGGCGATGGTTATCGATGGATGGTGGGCTCGCTGGCAGTCAGCGACTTTGTCAACGCCCTGCTCACCGGAGGCACTGCTATCGCGAACCTCAGCACTCCATACATGAAATGGGTAAGTAATCATCCAGGTTTCAAGCTACTGCGGAATATGGATGCAACATCGATGTCCACATTTTCAAAACATCGATATTTGTATAAAAACTCAATGTTTTAAACATCGATACATTGAATCCGATGTTTTTTAACATCGATGATTTGTGTTCGATGATTTTTTTGTGGATGATCGTGGATGGTTTTCGATCGATGACGTTTTCGTTTGTTTTTTTTATGTGGATGAAAAATTCCCATAATCACAATATTGTAAAAGTTAAAATATGAAACGATAACTGATTGCACCACTGTTACAGTATATTGTGTTGGATCCTAACCCAACGAATGCGGTTTTGTGTGTTCTATCGAGCAGAATATCCTTCGCCCGAGATGATATCCTAATATTTCCTTCATCTTTCATCGTATTTGTAACATAGAGAGACGTTATATACTTTTATTTTGTGTTAAATTTTAATTGTGAAGTAATTTACCAGCCAACTATCAAATTAAATGTTTTCGCGGGCTAATTTAATGTTGGAGGTTACTAAACCAGCTTAAAACAATGATGTTTTCGTCGATGTATTATTAACATCTGTTTCAATTTTGATCATTGAAATTTGTCAACAACGGCATTTTGTTGTCTATATTCTATAACTATAGCTTAGGAAAAGTATGTAAGAATAAGAAATTTCACTAAAAGCACTACAAGAGATAAGTTATTAAAATAAAACAAACAAATGTAAAATGAAGTTAATAATGGCCCAAGTCACTCGAAATAATGGCAAACCATCACAATATAGACGCACTGTTTAAATGTTGGCGGAATCTCGGGAAGTCGTCACTTTTTGTTGTAAACATAAATCAAAAACATGTCACCATTCGCATTATTACGATGTATATCGGGTAATCCTGATATTGGCAACAACAATTGCCAACGCAAAAAGAAATGAAAATGCCCTATGAGGCCATTCAGTACACATGTTCATGCGACAGTAACGTTGATTTTTGAACAGTGCTATTAATTTTTTTGTAAGTTTCATTTTAGTCCTTACTTTAAAGTGCCCAGAACAGTACACAGTCTGTACGTTTTCTTCAGGAATAGCCCCGTTATTTTGAGGACTTATTTAACGATAGAGATTCGAATTTCCTGACATGCAGTGCGTGTTGCGTTTTCGTGAATATTTAGATGCGTTTTTTAGAAAAATCCTTCATGTATAATATTTTTAAAGTCAAAATGCAATTAGTCACATTTCCGTGAAATTCTCTTTCTTTAGAGACCTTATTTATAACGATTGGTTGCGTGTGAGAGCCGCAAAGGGAAGGTATACTCCTGAAATAATATAGAAGAATATTATTTTATTATTATTATATTATTATTAATTATTATTATTATTGTTATTGTTATTATTAATTATTGTTATTTTAATTATTATATATCACGACTACAGATGTCATGTATCGACTGAATATAAAATCTACTCCAGGTTGCAACCAGCTACCTAAGGAGCAGATTTAGGGACTGTGGGTGCCTCTACAATACTTTGCTCAAAATGTGGGGCTGTTCCAAATAAGATTTCTTGCACTTCCCAGTCTTTTGAATTGCCTAGGAGTTTAGACTAGTTCTTACACACTTGTTACACTATTATTATTATTATTATTATTATTATTATTATTATTATTCCTCTCAATCACGACTAAAGATGTTATATGTCGGCTAAATATACAATCTACTCCAGGTTGCAACCAACTACCTAAGGAGTAGATCTAGGGACTGTCGGTGCCTGTACAATACTTTGCGCAAAATGTAGGCTGTTCCAAATAAAGCGATTTCTTGCACTTCCCAGTCTTCTGAAGTTTTGTTGCTAATAATAATATTACTTTATTAACAAATACATGGATGTTAAATCATGGATGGTTGAAAACATCAGCTTGAATAAATCGATGGTTAAAATCTGTGTATTTTGAAGAAATGGGGGTGTGTGGGGGTGTTGGCAGGTGCTGGGCGCGGGGGTGTGCCGGTGCGCGCTGGGGCTGCAGATGACGGCGACGGCGGCGCACTCGCTGACGCTGGCGTGCGTGGCCGCGGAGCGCTGGCGGGCCGTCTTCCGCGCGCGCGCCGCCGCCTCCGCCGCCGCCGCGCCGCACGCCAACTGCCTCGTCGGTCTGCCCGCCGCAGCGCTGCTCTGGGCCGCGGCCGCCGGTGAGAGCGCGTTTGTATGAAACTTCTATACATCAATACCTGGAAAGCACATATCACAAATACAGTGCTGATTCGATGGTGTAACGGTTAGCGTATCGGACTGTTATTCCCAAGTTCGCGGGTTCAAACCCGTTCGAAGCCGTGGATCCTTCGTGGAAAAAAATCCTTCGTACGCCTTCCTTCGGAGGGAAAGTAAAGCCCGCTGTCCCATGTTAGTAGATTTACTTGCATGTAAAAGATCCTCAAGCCTAAAAGAAGCCTCTGAGCTAAATTCAAATCGCCTGTTTCGTCGCCCGAGATAATACTTTCTTTCCTCGCTAGTTGGTGAAAGGAGCGTAGTGAAATTTGCGTGGTCAGACGGAAGAGCGGGCCTGTTGGCCCGAGTCTCGCCACGTAAAATAAGGCATTAACTAACAGTAAACAAAACATACACAAAAATTATAAAACTCTATCCACTCTTAAATCGTAAATCTTCACTTAACATAGAATGCGGTAAAATAATATACAAATCAGTAATTTGACCTTCGCTAACCTATGCGAGCCCCTTTGGATAAAAGCAGCCAACAGACACATTAACAACTCCAAATTTTCCAAAATAAGTGTCTCAGAAAAATAACCGAAGCTCCGTGGTTTATAAGTAACGAACATCTGCATAGAGAACTTAAAATATAATCTATTCAAGACTACATAATCAAAATTTCAAAACCTTTTATGAATTACTATCAGAATCCCCAGCCACAGCAACTTACCATTTAGGTAAAAATTATAGCCAACCGCAGAGAATTCATTCACGCTACCCTAAAGACATTTTCAAGCCTCCCTAAGTAACTGAAAATATAAACTGTTTGCTCTCTCTCTCTCTCTCTCTCTCTCTCTCTCTCTCTCTCTCTCTCTCACAACACACACACACACACACACACACACACACACACACCACACACACACACACACACAACACACACAAACACACACACGCGCGCGCGCGCGCACACAAAAATACCAACTCTTTTATTCTAACAAACCTCTACAGAAAGAATATCGACAGACCTGAGGATGGTTCATCCTAAAACGTTATGTAATCGTATGTACACGCCTTGAAAGGCAGAAATGCCGAACAAGAAGAAATAAAATATAAATAAATAAATAAAATAAATAAATACATTGTTAATTTTATGTCCAGGAAAACACAGAAATCACGTCAACACAGTTTTTTATTCACCAAGACAAATGACAGTACAATATTACAGTTCCGGTAAGTCCATAACTCAAAGCAAAGTTACCGTATTCCAGAAGATGTACCAAATCAAGTAGCTTTCAAGGATAATCTGTTACATAATCCAATACACACTTGCCTGGTCCAAAATCTTATTATCGCACCCGTAACTCTTCTCAGAACTCGCCAGGAACTCTACTCAGAATCTGTCTGTTTTCTCGGCGGCGGAGCCCGCTTTTACATGGCCTTGCGGCGTAGCCTCGCCTCCGCCCTGGGGCTTCGCTGACTGGCCTGGCTGCCTGCTCCTCGTTGGACCGCCCTATCCACGGTCCGCTGCCCCAACTTGCCGCCGTGCGCTGGCGGTTAGGCGCGCGATATAACACCTCGCACACAGCCGCAACAGTTAACCCTCCGACGGGCACGTTGTGGCTCTTCAGTGCCGCATTCTTACTTTTTTGATGATTTCGTGTAAATACTTGGTGTCGCACTATTGAGCTCATACATATTCTTCATTGATAATATTTTCAACCTAATGACACTCGAATCACGATTTTAGACACAGCTGATCGATCGTTATTCATTAGTAACCCGAACTCTGCAACAGTTGCCGCACTCCGTACCGCACGCCCCTTGTGATGTAAGTATAATATTTGCGTATTTTATCCATTAGAATTCTTATCATTGCAGATTTGTTATTGAGATTTATGACACAGATTTTGGAATACTAACTACTAATTCAAAATTAAATGCGTAGTTTCCGAAGAAACGTTAGAACGCACATTGGCACAGTATTCATCCCCCAACACATGCCAAGACACGGAGGGAGCGAGTGATGGATCAGACTCTAATTAATATTGTTATTTTGTTTGGTAGTTAGTTATTATGAAATAAAATGTATAAAAACATAAATAAAGAATATTTCCTTCACATTCTGTAACAAAAGTAATAAATTTTGACGCGAAAACCGAAGATAATAAATGTAGTACGGAGTGCCGCACGCGCCTGCTGGCGGGAAATGTTCGGACGCGCCCGACGGAGGGTTAAATCGACGTAGCAACCGCTATTAAATGTATTATTTTATTACTTCTTTACTTTACATTTGATTCGGGAGTCCGCCTTTCATGTTCCCCGCCTCCCATTGGTGTTCTTCAGGTACAGAATGGCATCGGTCTGCAACTGTTGATGCAAGATTTCCTTTCGTGACCTTGCAGGAGTGGGGACGCCGTCGTTGTGGGAGCACATGTACGTCCACCTGAAGGTGCTGAGCTGCGGGTCTGACGGGGCTCGCCAGTGTGACGAAGCGCACCGCTGCGTGCTGCGAGAGCTCACCCACACAGGCACCTACTTCGCCATCGTCTTCGCTGTCATCTTCCTGCCGCTGCTCCTTGCCTTCCTTGTCCTGCACGCCGTCATCGCCAGGTGCGACTGATTAATTAAAGATTTCGGGCGCGTCAGCTGCTAAGGTCATTAGTCTTGTAAGTGTAATGCATGTTGTAACGCGGAAAGTATAGAGGGTCGTCCCCCATTAACGGCGAGATCAGGTGCCTATAATTGGGTTTTTATTTCTTGGCGCGTGAGGGCATGTCTTCGCGATGGAATATCGTCTTTCTCGGTCATGTCACATGTCGTATGATCGACAGGACTGCTCGTTACGGCCATGTGATGTCTAGCGCCACAACCGAGAAAGACGCGAAATGCGAGATGTTCCTTCGTGAATTCCATCCCTCACGCGTCAAGAAAGAAAAAATTGGAGCCGTTTTAGAGAAAATTTTGAAAATCCCCGGGAGGCTTCATATAAAGTACCCTCAAATTTTGAAGAATTCAATCAAAGCTTCGACTAGAAGCAGATCGACCGGGGAATATCCATTTTGGAAGAAATCGTACGTATGGTTTAGGCGCTGGCAGTGTTCACAGATGGACAGACGTTTTCCTTTCAATTGGTTTTTCGGTATCAAGGACCTACAAAAGAGGATTGTTGACTACAGCACGTGTTAGGGGATTTTTTTTCTTAATTTAGCAACTGGTTTTATCCACTTTTTTCCTTTTCACGGCCCGGCAATTAATTTTTTTTCCGCCGAAAAGTGGCCTTTTTTTCGTGCAGCATTACATAACTTTCCCTATACTACGTATATCACTCCGTGCATACGTCCGTATACGGGAAAGTAAAAACCCAAGTATACCTACCCGTCGGTTTGCGAGGTTTTCCTCAAAAGGTATCATCCACCATCGGGGCACCTCCCCATCCGAGACAAGCTCGACTCTTCCGGCTGGTCTGCCGACATGTGTGGTTGTGTAATGCATGTGACTGTGCGTGTAAGTATGAGGTGAAGAAAGGACAAAGGAGAGAAAGGAAATATCGCGTGCGGTTCGGGGCCCGTTTGTTCTGCTTCGCCTTTCTCCTGGTGTTGGTCGGAGAAGCCACGGAAAACTACCGATCAAAGTAGCCGGCCACTACAATTCTCCTCGAGACAGCGGATGAATTCTAGCTAGCTAGTGTCGAAAATCCTTCCACTACCGTCGGGAATGGAACCTTAGGACCTCCCGGTAAGAAGCACTGCACTGACATCAGTTGATGCCCTGAGACATCTTTGCCGGTGCCAGTTGCGACAGAAAAGTGCAGAGTAGTATGGTGTGCATTTTCTAACACTGCACGCACAATGTATTGCCGAAATACAAGACGTTCTTGGACTCTGGAGAAAAGGGAATTATAGTTTGAATGTTCAAAGAATTGACTGCCCCAGCCCAGAATCGAATCCGAAATTCCTAATATTCACCCAGTTGTTCTAACCAGTTGAGCTTCCGAGACAGTCAGTTCTTCGAACAACCTTCGGATGATAAGAGCCCCTTACGAATACACACTCATTTTTAATGTCTGTATGTGATGATTATATATATTTTACTTTCTCGCTTTACGAAGTACGTTGTAAGCAGAGGAAGTTATGTAATCGTGCTCCGAAAAACAGCGATTTTCTTTAAATTTACGGCCAATATAAAAAGATATTTGTTACTTACGTTTTTTAAATGTGTTCTCATTGTAAAAAATGTTTCTAAAAAATGTTATCTTTTTGAAAAATTGATAAATGTTTGATTTGATCGTTAATAAAAAATTATATATAATTTTATAAAGGTAATTTTCTATTTATTATAAGATCCATGTAAAAGATCTTATTAACAATTTCTACTAATTTTTGCTCAAAATCTGAAAGATCTGTAAACCAAAGAAAATGCAGATTGCCCATTTTCTTTAGGTGATGCGGTTTTATTGAGCACTGCTGTACATACAGAATTTCGCGTACCAGCTCGGAATGAACGCCGACACTTCTCGAGATACCAGGGATATACATGCAGGACACTTTCAGAACCAATAACAGCAGAAATTGACGTCCCCTGGAAACAGTATAATCTATCAATTCTAGGTATTTCATAGAAAAAGTAAGCACTGAATATTACAAAGAAAGTTATTGACAATATAATATGAGATACAAGTAAAAAAGTCACAAAGTGGTACTTTCCTTGGTATTCTTCACAAATCTAAAACCAAAAAATTAGAACATTATTACAACTGTATTACAACAATATTGTTACAATATTGTTGTAGTAATGATCTTTATCTTTTACTGGCACGTTATAGCTGGATATTGCCTTCCATACGGATATCTATATACGCCCCTTAATTTACCTGGATCGAAAGGATCGTGCTTACCAGGGACATATGAAAACAGTTGAATGATGCTATATGTTCTTTTATGGAGGGAATTATGGAAGCAAATTATGAGAAGAGAAACAGTCAAGTTAACATCTAGTTAATTATTAAATAAGTAAATCTAAATCAATAAAATTAGGTAAAAAATAGTCATGAATGTACCACGGGCCTTAACTGGCTCTAATGATCGAGCGGCAATAAAAGCCCGATATCCTTTGTCCCGAGGGCTTTTTATCGCACGAGATAGTTAGAACTCTTATAAAGCCCTTGGTGCGTAAATATTTTTGTCATACATTCTGAAGGTTACAAAGGAAAGTGTCAGTGGGTGACTTTTTTACTTGTACGAGGGTAAGTCAATAAGTATCTGCAATCAATTTTTATAATTTATTACAGGAAGAATACACAATTTTTATTGATATCGCTTTTTAACATGGTCACCCTTCTTTTCAATGCACTTGGTCTACCGTTGAACAAGCTTCCCGATTCCTTCTGAAAAAAAGGTTTTTGAATGTGCAGCAAGGCACGTATGCACCACTTCTTTGAACTGTTGATCGGAGCAGAAACCACGGTCCAAACAGATAGTAATCCGACGGGGCGAGATTGTGCATATGGTTTGCCATTTCATTAACAGTCACTAGTCTGTTATTCAGGATAAAGACACGTAATTGTTCAATATTGGGATCTGTTGCAGCTGTAGCCGGCGTCCCGTTCTTTCCTCTTTCTTGACGCTCGTTCGACCACTTTTAAACTGTTCTGGTAACTGGCAAACACTTCTCTGTGGCCAAACATTGTCTCCGCATTGTGCTGAAAATCTGCTATGTATTTCCGCCCCTTGTACTCCTTCAAACCATAGAAAACCTATTATGGAGCGCTATTCTTCTTTGATGCAAACAGAGAGTACTGTCGCCATCTTTAAACCACAACAGTGCAAGACGGACTGATCAAAAAACGCTGAAACCTCCTACAGGCAAAGACAACGGTCCCATGTAATGGTTAGGGATCACACAAAGCCGTAGAACCAATCAAGACAGAGCAAAATTGCAGATACTTATTGACTTACCTACTCTCTCAGTCTGAATCAGTGAAAAACTACTGACTGACAGTGACTATTCACCGATAGTGTCAGTTATAACCCTGCCACTGACAATCAGTGAATTGAACTGAACAAATCAGTGAAAATCGGATCCAATTTTTGAATCAGTGAAACGTCACTGTTTGAATCAATGAAACGGTGACAACAGCAGCACGTGAACGACTAGACGATCGGTGAGCGATGATGGCGCGGCACTTTTACCACTGAGAACCAGCGAAATGCTGGCGGTCGTTACGAAAGGTTCGCAAATTCGCTGATTGGCAGCGAAACTACGCATTTCGACTGAAGATATCAGTGACTTAGGCTCTCACTGTTTGAATCAACAACAATTTCACTGATTCAGATTCAGAGAGTACGTATATCATTACACATTGTTAATAACTCTTATTATTGATTATTTACCTACGGAACGCTTTTGTTGAACAAAAACAACGTAGGTACGTGTGGCAACGCCGCTTCCCCGTTCGCTCGTCGCCGCCGCCGCCGCCCGCGAAACGCCAGCGGGGCGAGCCGCTGGACCAGGGGCCGACGGTGGGCACCAGCCCCAGCCTCACGCACGGCAAGCGCACGGGCGTGACCACGCTGTCGCACGACGCGCAAAGCGCCGCCCCCGCCAACGCCCACGCCCACGTCGCACCCGCCGCCACCACCGCCGCAGCCACCCCCACCTCGCCGCAACGCCAGGCCGCCAGGCAGCGCAACGTCCGCACCTTCAGGTATCCTCTCCCGCATTAGCGAAATTTAGCGTCACGCCTAAAGAAGCGACGTAATGCACTAACAGTCACGTGACTGACCTTGCAGCCATAACGTCTTACTGTCTGAATCAGTGAAAAACTACTGATTAACAGTGACTATTCACTGATGGTCAGTTATAACCCTGCCACTGACAATCACTGAAATGAATTGAACAAATCAGTGAAAATTGGGTCCACTTTTTGAATCAGTGAAACTTCATTGTTTGAATCAGTGAAGACGACTGAACGGTCAGTGAGCGATGGTGGCGCGGCACTTTTACCACTGACGACCAATGAAATGCTGGTGGTCATTAGGAAAAAGTTCGCATATTCGCTATTTGACAGCGAAACTATCTATTTCGACCGAAGATATTAGTGACTTCGGCTCACTGATTGAATCAGTGATAATTTCACTGATTCAGATTCAGAGAGTATCTTAGGTCTATGGTACGATCTTATATCTTCATAAATAGTGCAAGACTGTGAGAGTCTCTACGGTCACCTTACGAGCAAAATGGCCGCCTAAAAACAGGAAAGGTTGCTTTTTCCAACTCTAAAAAACTGATTCTTGAATGTGAGAAAAATATTATTATTCCTTACCAACTCCATAACTCTTTCAAGAATTGTTAATTCTTAAAAGGTGTCGGGTAAAAAATTCGCGAGAAAGAAGTTGAAATCATATCTTCGTGTTAGATTGTGTCTTACGCTCATAACAAACCCTGATATTAGATATTCCCTACTACCTCAAGATTCAAAACCCGAAGATTTAGAGTTGGAGATTTGTTTATTCTTGACTCGTACCATGGCTCCAATGTCACACCACTTGCCTACACCTCTGATATATTATACAGCTCTTTTGTGCGACGCTTGAAATGCTTATTTTGTTATAAGGCACAACGCAATGTTGTAACTGCTAAAGCTCTTCTGAACATTGTACCTAACGACCGTACAGCGTTGTTAGTCATGTGATCAATGGATGTCTCCTTACGCCTGGCACTAAAACTCCTCTCTCTCTCTCGGTGTGAATCAGTGAAAAACTACTGATTGACAGTGACTATTCACTGATGGTGTCAGTTATAACCCTGCCACTGACAATAAGTGAATTGAGCTGAACAAATCAGTGAAAGTTGAGTCCACTTTTTGAATCAGTGAAACTTCACTGTTTGAATCAGTGAAATCCGTGATACTAATTGAATGAGACGACTGAACGATCAGTGAGCGATGGTGGTGCCGCACTTTTACCACTGACGACCAGTGAAATGCTGGCGGTCATTATGAAAAGGTTCGCATTTTCGCTGATTGTCAGTGAAACTACACATTTCGAATGAAGGTATCAGTGACTTCGGCTCTCACTGATTGAATCAGCGACAATTTCACTGATTCAGATTCAGAGAAGACCGGGGCGAAATGTCCGCAGCCTACGCGGAATGTCTCCAACGGAATTTTCGCGTAAAGTGTTGCCATATGAACACATTCGTACTTGCGCGGCAGGCGAGTTTCGCGGCAGCGAATAGATAGCGTATACTCGCGGCGGATTTCCATTCGCTGTCGGACGCGTTGTTATCCGCTGTCGATAGAGTTTAGCTACGGAAAGCATGGCAAAGACTCGTCAGAATTCGAATATTTTCAGCTCGCCAGAGAATCTCACCTTAAGGCGACTGAACGGTCAGAAAAATACTTCTAATCGTGCTCAGTAATTTAATTAATTTTAAATAGCATTAAACTTCGTGCATTAGTAAGTTGTCCTCAAGGCGAGATAACTTCACGATTGTTAAGTATCAGAATGTCTTGTCTTCTGCGATCACATTCAAAATTTCATTAAAACAGTCACTAGTCATTATATTAGATATAAAAGCGTTTCTCGTCCTTTGGGGCATCCAGGTAGGAAATTGTCGGTACTTTTTCCTTTCAGTGTCAAAATCATGAATCCTTTTTTTTTTTTTTAAATAGATACTATTAACAATTTGAGAGAAAATTGTCATAAAACAAGGAACTAGTGGGTGGTGGAACAAGGTGTAGTGATTAGAAGTAATTTGAAGCACATTCACTCACAAATAAAATAGTGTTTACAAATTGCTGGAAATGTGCTTAGTAACGATGGACAGCCGGCAAATGTGCGTACTAACATGGGACAGCCGGCTTTACTTCCCCTCCGAAGGAAGGCGTACGAAGGATTTTTTCAACCCTAAAAATCCACGGTTTCGATCGGTTTTGAACCCGCGAACTTGGGTATAGCAGTCCGTTACGCTAACCGCTACACCATCGCCGCCGATAAACAATATAAATATATAAATAAATATATATATATATATACATATATATATATATATATATATATAAAAAAATATGCCTTTTTGTTTCATTTACAGACGCATCTTACTCATGATGGCCGTTTCTCTTGTTCTACGAGCCCCAGCATGGGCCGTGACTGTGTTCTTCTTTAACAAGGACGTCAGCACTTCGACGGTTTACTCCTTCTGGCGCATGAAACTCTCCTTCAGCCTGCTCAACGTGCTAAGCAGTGCTCTCAGCCCGTTGTTGTATTGTTTCCCGGACCAGACGTTAAAGGTGAGATTCTCAGCGGACTTTGTGAGGTCCTTTTCTCACGAAGCCACTCAGCAGCGCTTCCGAGTGACGCGTCTGCTGGCGTTGGTTTAAACGGAGGTATTCACAGGGGCGGCGCAGTCGCGCTGCCTTGATATAGAAGAATTCACGTAAGAACAAGCAAAAGTGACAGTTCGCTAAACAAGTGAACATCACATGTAATTCAGAGAAATATCCCTCCGCCGCGGCAGCTGTTCAGAAACACGTGCACCAGTACGCACCTTACATTCAAGACTCGGTTTTAAAATAAACACTATATTTATCACGCAAAAAGTAAATTCCATGTAATGTGTACAAAAAAAAAATTTTTACAGAAGAGCACATAGCACTGCACTTCTAATTTCAATTATTACTTTCCCGTATACGTACGTATACACGGAGTGATATACGTAGTATAGGGAAAGTTATGTAATGCTGCGCGAAAAAATGGCCAATTTTCGGCGGAAAAAAAATTAATTGCCGGGCCGTGAAAACGAATAAGTGGATAAAACCAGTTGCTAAATTAAGAAAAAAAATCCTCTATCTCGTGGTGTGGTCAAAATCCATGATTTGTTGCTTCTTTATACTTAAAAATCGATTGACGGCATTCCGTCCGTCTGTGGTCAACGCTAGCGCCTAAACCGTTCGGTCGATTTTCTTCAAAATTGATATTCCCCAGTCGATCTGATTCTAGTCGAAGCATTGTGATTTTGAAAAAGATTCTTTAAAATTTGGGGGTACTTTATATGAAGCCCCCCGGGGATTTTCAACATTTTCTCAAAAACGGCTCCAAATTTTTTCTTTAAATTTCTTGTATGAATAGAGGAAAATACACTTTTTAACATGGCATAGGTCCGATTTTCACGTACAGCTCTAAATTTTCGAAAATTGTGAAAGTTTGAATATTTTTCGGCGTCTTTCTCCAACTACAAAATTGAAGATAGAGATTTTTTCTTCAAATAAAATTTGTTCTGCATATTAAGTTCTTTAATAAAGGTCATGTAAATGTTTTTCACAATTTTGGTAGTTTTCGTGCAATATTGCGTGCAATATGTGCAGTTTTAAAAAATTACAAAAACAAAATTTTCTCAAAAACGGCTACAAATTTTTTCTTTAAACTTTGGTAGGGATAGTGGTAAATGTACTCTATCAATGACATAAAAGCCATATTGGTCTATCGGTTGGTTTTTTCAAAAATTACAAAAATGTAAATTTTTTTACTTGTCTCTCACGTCGTTAATATTTACATTATCGGCGATTTTTTTACATTATTATATTTACGAGTATATATGCTTTAAATAATGTCAAGTAAAGTTTCTCGAAAACACTAGTTTTCTGTGAAAAGTAGCTCAAATTTCGGCATTTTCAGAAATGCTCAAACGTCATTTTCTCGTATATGGCTGCAATTTTTTTCTTGAAACTTTTGTAACGGATAGTACTAATTACACTCATTAGTATAGCGTGAAGTTTATTTTGAGTTTTTTTGTTTTTTTCAAAAATTATATAAATGTAAATTTTTTGAAAGATCTCTCACATCTTCAATATGCACATTATCCGCAATTTGTAAAGATGATTATATTTGTGAGTGTAAGTGCTTCAAATAACTTCAAATAAAGTATTTTGAAAACTCAAATTTTCTGTGAAAATGAGCTTCAAATTTCGCATTTTTAGTAGTGCTAAAACGCCATTTTCTCTTAAACGGCACATAATTTTTAAAAGAAAATTGCCATTTACGGCTAGATTTTTGTGTTCTTTAATATTCTAAAATTAATGTTTCTGTTCTACCAATAGGAAACCGAAAAATTAAGAAAATGACAAAAAAATGTACTTTTGGCGATGATAGATGGTAGCTAGCAAGAAAGAGTATGTGGCAATTCCGAATAGCTCGCGAAGACCCAGGAAAATAGAAAACTAATACGGGAAAGTCTGTGCCATTCTGTTTCTGTTTATTGACAAATAAATAAATAAAATAAATACGGTCATGCTTAATTTTTTCAAAATACGAGTAATTTTTCTTTAATTTTGTGACAACGTAATAGGCCGCTGTAAATTTACTGCGCTTCGGACAGCTGGATGCGTCGTAAATTAGAATGTGCAATTTTGTATATTATTTCTTTCTTTGTTTCTTACATTCGAACTTTGTTATAGACTTACACATTAATATTTTAGAAATTGTTTATTTTGAAATATTTGAAATAAGTAAAAAGAATTAATAGCTCTCAGAATAGCGACAATGCAGGGTCTGCAACAATGGAATTCACTTTGCGCTCGCGAATATCTGTGAATTAGTGTCATTGTTGTGACCTAATGGAGCTGTATGAAAAGGAGTTATAATTGTCTAATTTATGTTGATATTTGCAGGCAAATATTTAGTTTTGCACCAAATGCTGTACCATTTGTAGTGAGTAGAGAATTTGTTGCATGGTTTTAAATACTCTTCCCTAATCATGGCCCAATGGAAGGCATTTCTATATTTCCAGGGTATCAGGCTTCTTTTTCCAATACAGGGTTACAAAACTTTTGCATTCTATTTTTGTGAAGTTGTAGAATTCACATAGTTCTGACAACACTGCAATGGAAATAGTGAGTTCCAAGCGAAGATGTTAGTAGCGCATAAAGTGCAATATTACAGTACTACTTAGCTGTTTCCTCTAATACGGGAAAGTAAGTGCTGTTGTAGCACCACTAGTTTCTCGTGGCGCACTATATTTTCGTCGGACGAGGACATCACAAAAGGAAGCGTCGAAACCATTTACAAGTTAGCCAATTGCAAACGAACGAATCGAGGAAGGAGAGTTAAATGTGATCAAGGACACAATGACCACAGAACCTTCGGTTATGTTGCCAGCACTAGCTGTCAAAATTGCTTGTTCTTACATGAATCTCTCTTTATATAGGCCCCCTTCACATGGCGCCACTCAGCAGAGCTTCCACGTAGCGATTCTGCTGGCTATGCATTGGTTTAAATCAGTGGTGTCAAGGTCGTCTTCTGGTGGCAATGGCACGCTTCGTGGCACCGTAGCATACCACGAGCTTCTCTGCGCAACTAGCGTCGGGAAAGGAAACTATTAGTAGTAACCCCGCCGTTTTACAGTAGTGATGGCGTTGTCTCTTGTGGTCGGGTGATGAATTGCGTGGAGGGACGATTTTGTCGTGGAACTCGTGCCACGGACTCCCGCTCGTGGCATCGACCTTGACAACACTGGTTTAAATGGAGATATTCACACGGGCTGCGCAGTGGCGCTGCTGTGAGGGTTAGTGGCGCACTTTCGTCACCAGCAGCGCAGGCGCGCTTCCGTCCCCCCGCCAGGAGGACACGGTCTTAAACAGCAGCCTTCACACTCTCTGAATCTGAATCAGTGAAATTGTCGCTGATTCAATCAGTGAGTGCCGAAGTCACTGATACCTTCAGTCGAAATGTGTAGTTTCGCTGACAATCAGCCAAAATGCGAAACTTTTCGTAATGACCCCCAGCATTTCACTGGTCGTCAGTGGTGAAAGTGCCGCGCCACCATCACTCACTGATCGTTCAGTCGTTACGTTCAATTAGTTGTCACATTTCACTGATTCAAACCGTGGACCCCATTTTCATTGATTTGTTCAGTTCAGTTCACTGATTGCCAGTGGCAGGGTTATAACTGACACCATCAGAGAATAGTCATTGTCAATCAGTAGTTTTTCACTGATTCAGACTGAGAGCATTAGGCCACTCGGACGCGCCCACTGAGCTAAAGTCCATCGTTTAACGGACGTTTGGAAATATTCATTCGCGAATCGAACTGTTAGAGACTGAAACAGTTTGCCTCTGACAATCTTTGATTCCTTTCCTCCAAGCCTGTGTAAATTTAAAAATAAATTTTGTGACTATCAAGGAAAGCGATGGGATAACTGATAAGGAATATTGAATAATTACTTCAGTTTTTAACAAAGTGTGAATTGTTACAAGAGTATCTTTCTATAATAGTGATTAACCTTTATTGAAAAATTAGTTTCAAACATCAATTTCTTGCTTTATTTTTGTCTGGCATTCTGTATTACATCAGAAGTTACATTTGTACATTTTTTAAACAAATAAACATTCATTGACAACATTCCTTCTTAACATGGAAATGGAACAATAAGGAAAGAGTGGGGTTTAACATGCGAGAGTTCTGGCACGGGTACGCTAGTAGTGCCATAATTACCTTCTTTATATCACAACTCGTAGTAGTGAGGTCAGAAAGGCTGCGCCAAGGTAATTTGTGCGCTTGTGCAAATTTTTGTTTGCCGCTCCCGTGTTCTAATGTTTTTAATTGTCTTAAACACAATTTCTTAGCTTCGGCAGTCTTTTGATTGTGAAGTCGAAATGGAAGAATAAAGGTTGGAGGTTAATATGCGAGAGTTCCGCACATGTGAAGATGTTTTGTTGAACACATTTCATTAAGAAAAAAATGTATCTTCACAATTGTAGTTGTAAGAAAACGCCGAAAAAAATTTCCTTTTATCGATTTTGAGAAATTAGAGAATTCACACTTGCATAATTTTAAACACAAACTTGCAGAAATATGTGTTTAAAATTAGTAGTTTTAATATTTTCTACATACATTTACGTTAATTCTTAGATATATAAATATTTTTTTCAATTATATAGCGATTTACTCTGAGGTGTGCCTTTAGGATTATGACATTTAGTAAAGCAGGAAGCTCAATATAAACAGCCCTATTTGGTACTCCAGTCTTCATGTTTGTTTGATACATTTCGTTAATGATCGGCATGTCCGCTCTGTGGTTAGGCGCTACGCTGGATTTTCTGCTGCCGGAAGGCGTCGCAAAGACAGAGGGCACAGAAGGCTGAGGGGGCTCGTTCCCCGCCACCCAGGGCCCCCCTCCGGGCGCCGGCCCCCTTCGAGCCCAGGGCGCCCTGCAACACCCCCGCTGCCGCCGCCTCGCCTCTGGGACGGCGACCCGCCCCCGCTGCTCTCCATTACTTCCAATTATGGACCCGCTCTCGGGCCGGCCAACGGCTCCGACGCATCCGCCTTGGTCCCCGCACCCACCCCAGCCCCCACGCCCGCTTCAGCTGCCGATCCAGGCCCCGCTCCAGCACCGGCTTCCCACCCTCGCGCTCACCCTCGCGCCCACCCTCGCGCCCACCCCCGCGCCCACCCTCGCTCCCACCCCCGCGCCCACCCTCGCTCCCACCCCCGCTCCCACCCCCGCTCCCACCCCCGCTCCCACCCCCGCTCCCACCCCCGCTCCCACCCCCGCTCCCACCCCCGCTCCCACCCCCGCTCCCACCGTCGCTCCCACCCGTCGCTCTCACCTCCGCTCCCACCACCAACTCCTTCGTTGCCATTACCGACGCCCATATCCCAGTCCCCTCCCGTTTCCTTAACACCCTACCCGCCAGTGTCACTGCACCTCCTCCCTCAGGCTCTCCCTCGCTTTCTACCGTCACCCCCACTGCCATCCCCGCTTCCGGTCTCAGTCCCTTGCCAGCCTCCGCAATTGTCCCCACCCTCGCCATAACCCCCTTCCCCGTCGACACTTTCATCCCCGTCCTGCCACAACCTCCGTCCCCGCCAAGAGCCCCTCCACCGGCTCCTGTGCTCGCAGCAACTGCCATCCCCGTCCACGTCATCAGCCTTTCCCTAACAGACACTTCCCACCCCGCCCCGCAACAACCTCCGTCCCCGCCATGACATCTAGAACGCCACCCTTACCCGCCCACGCAGAAACTACCATCCCCGTCCTGGGCACAAGCCCTTTCCTAATAGACACTTTCAACCCTACCCCGAAACAATCTCCGTCACCGCCAGGAGCCTCTCCTTTATCGCCTCCCGTCCACGCCCATTCCGCAACTTCTATCCCCGTCCTCGGCATAAGCCTTTTCTTAATACAACTTCCATCCCCGTCCTCCGCATAAGCCTTTTCGTAATAGAACTTCCATCCCCGTCCTCCGCATAGCCTTTTCGTAATAGAACTTCCATCCCGTCCTCCGCACAAGCCTTTTCGTAATAGAACTTCCATCCCCGTCCTCGGCATAAGCCTTTTCTTAATACAACTTCCATCCCCGTCCTCCGCATAAGCCTTTTCGTAATAGAACTTCCATCCCCGTCCTCGGCATAAGCCTTTTCGTAATAGAACTTCCATCCCCGTCCTCGGCATAAGCCTTTTCTTAATAGAACTTCCTTCCCCGTCCCGAAACAACCTCCGTCCCCGCTAGGAGCCCCTCCTTTTTCGCCACCCGTCCCCGCACACGCAGCAACTTCTATCACCGTCCTCGTCATTAACCCTTTCCTAATATACACTCCCCACCCCTGCTCGCATCAACTTCCGTCCCCACCAAGACCCCCTTCATTAACGTCGCCCGTTCCCTCCCACGCAGCAACTGCCATCCCAGCCCTCGTTGCAAGCCCCTTCCTAATCGATACATCCCCTCCCCGCCCCGCAACAACCTCCGTCACTGCCATGAGCCCCTCCCATATCGTTACCCGTCCCGCCTACGCAACAACTTCCATCCCCGTATTCGTCATAAGCTCCTCCCTGATCGACACTTTCCCCCGCCTCCGCCATATTCTCCGTCCGCAACCCTACTGCTTCCTCCGTTCCTGGCCCCCGCTCTTGACTTCGCCTCTTCAGCCAGCACCACTTCGTTTCCTTCCGTCCGCTCTTCTTTTTCCCCCCTTATTTATTGAGGTCGCATAAACTTCTTGGTCATGAGCGGCCACATGTTAGTACAACAGATTAATGATTTTTGAATTAGTCAAGAATTACAAAATGATAAAAATAACTTTATATAAATACAAGTATTAAAAAAATGGTACAAAAATGTGAACCATTCTTATTACATTGTTATGTGATCACAGTATGATGGTATAATATGCTTGTTATAAACATTTCACATATAATAGCAGCAATATGCATTACATTCCTGGGGCAATTTATTTATATTTTATTATTCTTAATAATTTTTTTCTATTTAACATGTAAAATGACTAAGTGCAATTGTACATTTAATGAGAAATTTCCTATTTAGTGTTATTGGAGTGAATAAACGAAACTGGATATCTGAGCCAATGTAACTTACCCATTATTAATTCTAACTTGGTATACACAGCTTTCAATAAACTACCATCATGTATTTTAAAATAACATGACCTCGGTCTCTTGTCGCTTAATTAAGTTACTTAACAT
Source organism: Acheta domesticus (assembly GCA_031308135.1). NCBI lineage: Eukaryota > Metazoa > Arthropoda > Insecta > Orthoptera > Gryllidae > Acheta > Acheta domesticus. The sequence goes on from JAHLJT010002630.1 coordinate 93,277,498, forward strand.
AATTTAAAATGCAAGTACATTTTTGTGGTTTTTTTTTCAGTAAGTATGTACAATAAATTGTATAATCCATGTGTTATAGTGAAGAATTGTTTCACATGATGTCACTTATTTTCAGCACATAAATACATACATGGTTGTTATGAAGCAGCATGTAAGTTATTTTGGTTTCTGTTATGACAGAAAAGCACTATAATTAGTCAAAATATGTCTACTTTCAATATTATAATCACGTTTATTTTCACCCTTTCAAGGGGATAAGGCTGCCATACTGCTAGTTAGCTGTTGTGTCAAATGTAGAGAAACGTTTTTTTAAAATTATTTTGTTTGAAGAAGAAATGAGATTTACATAGCAGAATAGGTAAATTTACACAACAATTAGCATAACATAAGCACTAGTTTATATTTAAAGTTGATATAAGGTCATATATGTTTATTTCTTTTAAAAACTTCATTACTCTTATAGTTTTAGTATTGTCATTTAGTAAACATTTATTGTAAGTTTTGCAAGCAATAGCTGATATATCAGCAGTACATAATTGCAATATACATTAAACCCTGCCTAAGACGGAACCTGACTGTTCCTTCAAAACGTGTCCGTCTTGGCAAGTTTCCGTCTTATCTATAATGTCAAAAATGTTCAACATATCCTAACTGAAGTGCGGTACTTTCGATATCAGTTTGTTACTGAAACAAAATAATGAAAATAAATCAGAAACTATTGCAGGAAATAATATCAACCGCAAAACGGGGAAATAATAAGGCAAGCATTTATTCCGAATTTTAGAAATTAATTTACCATGTATAAAATACGCTATGCTCGGATGATAAGACAATTACTGAAATTATATTGTCGTCGGTAGGAAAGATGGAGGCGCTCTTGAGAACTGAACGGGATGCGGACGACCAACATATGGATTTCGGCGAGGAAGTCTCGAAAATCAGACCAAAAAGTGCGAAATTCGCAGCGAAGCAGTTATTAAAATTTCCCGACAGCAGGTATAATAGGAAATACACGTCGTTCACTCGATTGCCTCAGGACGTGACCTTTCACGCAATGCCATTCCAAAGATAATGACGGAAACTTAAAAATAAATTTCCTTCTTAGACAGGTAATAATCACTTTACATTCTCTAAAAACCTTTCCGTTTCCGCGTTGAACAAGTTTCCGGCTTATAAAGATAATTTTCACGTTATAAAATCATTACGGTATGAGATTTTGTGTCCGGGATGGCAGGTTTCCGTCTTACCAAGGTTCCTCCTAAGAAAGGTTTTACTGTAATTTGCATGGCTGCATACACGACTTACAAATCTTGTGAGAAATCCTGTGGGGGAGCATGGGCTAAATTAGACTAGGAATACTTTTATTTGTTTTCGTGATGAAAGCTTTTAGAAACACTATTTCTTTAGAATCATTTCTATCTTTAAATATTCCCTTATTAAAGATCTGTGCAGGGAAATGCTCATAGACGCTTGCCGTAAATTTGATCCTTTTAATTTTGTTAGTGGATGTCTTAATCTTTGCAATTGAAATAGTAACATTCAATACGAATTATATTATTATGCTTTTATTTAGTGTTATTATATAAGCATTTAAGTAGTAAACCCACTTGGTTAGTTAATCCTTTTAATTCCAAAAAACCTATGGTGCTCATTTGAATACAAATTTGGGGCGTTTTGAGCAGTGTCCATTTTCCACATTTATACCGAATGTGTCCATTTTCTACATTTATATAAAATAATTAAAATTTAATGTATTATTAATATCTTTAATATCTTAAATAATCATTAAATTTAATGTGTTATTAATAAATTTAATATATTATCTATTTACATTTGTTTACATCAAATATAAACAAAATTGTCAGAAAGAATAAAAGAAATTAGGATCGGCTTCTCATATTTCAAGAGGATGTGCCTCGCCCAGTGCAGAGAATTCGGAGAATTAACGAGCAATATGAGAGTACAAATGTTGACGCTCCAAGTACAACGCCATCTAGCAAAGTAGATATGAACTCAGGAAATGGTTGGTTGCAGAAGACGTTTGCTGAAATGACTGGATCGACACAACGAATAAGAGAAATGAAAGTAAAGGATAAAAAATTCAAAATAATAATTAGAAGTAAGAACAACTAAAGCCCTGAATAATGTAAGACATTAATTAAATCTAAAATAAACTATGTGGAAATGAGAGTGGGAGTAAGTTTATTTTACTTACTTATTTATTTACGTCAAAAACAGTTCAAAAATGTGTGTGACGAGCTATGGGGAGAAGTGAAATTTGTGCACATTTTCATAATTCTGTGATCTCTACCCTAAACCATATTCTAGTCGAATTTTGAATACAGAAAAAAGAGCAGTTTTTTCAAGTTTTGTTGACAAAAATATTCTCTCCTATATAATAAAATATATTTTCAAAGGTAAATTAGCTATAAATTTGTGCCTTAACCCTCATCATGTTCTTCATGAAAGAATAATACTTTTTGCCGCGACAATCTGGAAAACAATAATTTGAATAACTATATTTCCCACTGAAATTCAGAAGATGTGCACAAATAATGAAGTTACATTTATGTCCAGAAGCAAAACAAGGGACCATCTCAGCATTTGTTCAAAGGATCAGGGAAACTGGACGAAAAACCTGATCGAGATGGGGGCCATCAACCCAGAAACTGTGGTACAGTGTTTGTTACAGATTCTTTAGAATTATACAGTCCAAATAATAAATAAATACCTTAACTATCATTGTTAAAATTAATGTTACTTTCCTAGGTCAATCTTACTAGGAAGGCCAGAGAGGCCTCCGCCGCCTTCTCTCCCCTCCTCCGACCACCCTGCACGCGGTCGGGTCCCGGCCGGCCTGCGGAGGGCCGACTCGCTCGGTCCCACGCTACGCACAAGGGCGCACCCAGCTGCGGCCATCGCCGATTGCCGATTTATGACCATCTCACAAAGTAGGCCACAGAAGCCTACGCCGCCTGCCCTCCCCTCCTACGACCCCCCCTGCCCGCTGCCGGGCCGCGGCCGGCCCGCACGATCCCACGTCATTCACAAAGACACTCAGCTGCAGCCCTCTCGCCGACCGGCCAACTTAACACACTCGTCTTCCGTCTGCCGTCGTGCGCACATTCTCGTTCGTGCAGCTCCAACAACTTTTCTATCGTTCGCATGTGAACATTAACTGTGTGGTGGGCACGAACTCTCTAAAAATCCTTCTACCAACGGTGCCGCTAATATCCGGCAACATATCTATAACTGTGTCAATCTCATTTGTCAACACACAATTGTGGTGCGCACGCCTTCTTGAATTACTACATTGGTTGTGCCGTTCCTACACGGACAACGCTCAAACTATCGCGGGGTGTCGAAGAAGTGATTGTCTTCCACCTCACTTCGAGTTTCTCCAGGGAACTTCCAGACGTCCGAGTGCGTCGCGGAACTATCGACGCATCTAATGCTGACGACCATCAACGGAGACTTGCGGCCTGACGCCTCTCCATGCATAGGTGTACTCCAGCCTGCAGCCGCTCTAACCACAGATGAGTGTCAAAATCCAGTAAAACATTTGCAGAACTTTATAACTAATTGCAGAACTTTATAACTAATTGCAGAACCTTATAACTAAATTCCTCACGGCAACCTAACTAAATTTATCAAAACTTGTCTTGAAATTGTCTTTTCCAAACTTCATTCAATTATCGGTCTTAAACTACTTATATGTCAACAGTTAATTTTCGACTCAATTCATTGCATGCCAAGTCAAAAATTGTATATTGTACATAATTATAAGTCATTCATCCATCTTCATTTAAATTAAGGTAATTCATAAGATCATTGTATTGTTTTGCATCTAAATACAAAAGTGAAAATCACAACATGTTTCAATGAACTACCAGAATCCACTTGCTCCTCCGCCTGCAACCAGGCCCGCTGTGCTGATTAGCTGCGCAGGATAAACCATTCCTTTTGATGCTCGGTATAGTCTAGAATTGTATAGAAACAGTTATGCAGCAGAAAAGATTTTACTTGGGACTTAAACTCTTCTATCGAATTTAATCTTTTAATGTCATCTGGCAAAGTGTTGTACAGCAATGTACATAAATTGTATGTGAATTTTTTGTAGTGAGCTGTTGATACTGCCACCTGATGAATATGATTACTACATCGTGTGTTATGTTTATAGACATTGTCGTTTGCTGAAAATATATTCCCGCCCTTAAGTAAGTCATTTTTGACAAAAACTACTGATTCGTAAATCAGGAGACAAGGTAATGGTAAAATTCCTAGATTAATAAAGAGAGACTTACAAGACTTATATCCCCACGTACAGAGCGTACAGGCTGTACATAGCATTACGCAATGTACTCCGGAGCAAAGCAGGGCTTATGAATTTAATTAAAGCACGAGGCCCGATAACCAATATCTTGGAACCAGAAAGAAGGCGTCTTTTCGTGTCCCCGATAATTTTAACGCACTTCTATCTTAAGCACCTAATAAATATTAATAAATTTCATCTCAGTTGCGCCCTGCGCTCAGATAAGACGTCGAAGGCTCCAATAACTAACTCCTGCCCCTTAACCTCCATGTAATCATGAAAGGTCACTTCGGGGCACAGTCCTCGTGATAGCAAGACCCGCGCCTCGGAGTTCCCCCTCCGCCCGTGATAAGGGCCACCCAGAACGCGCTTGCGTCTCTGACCATAACAAGTATCTCCCCCTCCACCATGTACTTACAAACAGGAGTGGGGATGTAGTCTACATAGTTCCTAAGGAAATATTGTAAAGCGTTCACAACCATTTTCGACTTTGTAATAGAAATTTGTATAACCTGTATTTCATTCACTTCTGTAATAAACTCGGTGTGTTCTCACTCTCTGAGTTTCATTTCACTAAGTCTGTCTGGAGAACTGTCGACTTGCCATCGACGTATTTTACTGGGGGCTCAGCCGGGATGGCAGGTGTCCAATAATTGCAATTACGGAAGACATTAAGCGAGCTAATCGTCAGTAGTAACCTCTTCAACAATTAAGAGGCTTTCAAGACTGCGACTTGCCGCGCCCTGCTGCCCTATCTCGACGGAACGTCCACGACGAGCACGCGGTCTTCATCGCCATTGCAGAGGACTTCTTAAGGCCAGCCGATCGCCAGCAGTAACCTCTTCACCCATTAAGAGGCCTTCGAGTCTGCGACCTGCTGCGCCCTGCTGCCATCCACTTCGGACCGGCCTGGTGATCAACGGAACCTGAGAGAACGTCCCACTTCAGACGCAGGATGTTGGTCTGGATCCTCATCTCTTCAATGCTGTAAGTGAGACTTCACACCGCTGTGTTAATGAGTGCAGTGCTTAGCTACAGTAGTCAAAGAGCTATTTTTGGTTATCGTGCATTTTCATTAAGCAAAATTCAGAAGTGCAACGTAACTTATAGAAGTGCAGTAGTTAAACGCAATAGTTTAAAAAGCTACTTTCGTATCCTGCATTTTTATAACCTGTGAACCAGAATTAAATTTATAATTCATTTCATTTTGAAAGTAACCAGTTAGAAAATAAATTTTAATTTTAAAGATTATCTTACTTGTATATTTTAAGGAATTTATTCCATAACTTAAAGGTAAATTTTATTTACATAATGGCGCAAGGCTTCGAACCCCTCACAAAGTGGGAAATGGCACACATTAATCTGTTGCCAGAATTTAACGGTACTTCCGACTGTAATTTAGATTATTTCTTAGTCCAATGCGAGTCTTTCTTGCGAAATTTTCATAGATCTCCGGAAACCCCGAATGCAGAACTAACTAATATGTTCCTTTTCAATGTAGTAAAAGCCAAAATCAAAGGAGAAGCACAATCAGTGCTCGATGTCGAAACAAATTCTAATTTCGAAAGACTAAAGGAAAAGTTAATAAGAAAATACGGAGACGCTCGCGACGAACACATCTTGTTCCGCGAAATATCCAATTGTTGTCAAAAACGCAATGAAAGTTTCCTGGAATATCATGACCGATTAAATCAACTACTCATTAAGTACAAAAGTACATTAAAATTGAATCATCAAAATCCCATTCTAGAAATGAAGTTACAGGAAGCAGACGGAAAAGCTTTAGGCGCTTTCCGAGCAGGTATCCTTAACCCATATCGCGAATACCTTAGGTACGCACAGATTAAAGACCTCTCTCAAGCTCTTCGTGCATGCCGCGATTATGACAACGAACGAGCATACGAAAACTACATGGATTCATTGCGCAACAACCAAAAACAAAATCTTCCAACTCCCAACCAACAGGTTAAAACAAATCAAACGCCCACGTTTAATTTCAGAAGCAGCTTCCCCACACCTTTTACGCATTCTAATTTTACTCCAAATATGTCGCGTTTCAGCCAATGCCACATCGACCTGAACCAAGTAGAGTCTTGCCACCGCATGTAAGTCAGCCGCAAAATCACACGCAGCAAAATTTGCATCGTTCTCCTCTTATTAGGCCTCCCCAATTTCGACCACCTGTAGGTCAGGGAAGACCATATCCACATCCCTTGCAGATTGGAAGAATGCATGACCCGCCGAATCAACCGCAAGGTAATAGACAGACTCCCATGTCAGGTGTTTCCACTATCAGACAAAACGCGAATTACCACTACAATGACAATCAGATTGACTATACTTACTATAGCGGACAGAATTATGAGGACATCTATGATGAAACCTCTCAGAAGTATGACTACTATTATCCAGAGCAGACAAATGAGAACTTCGAAACTAGCGAATTCGTGAATCAGGATTTTCGCGAGGTTGCGTCATCAATACCAAAGACTTGAATAATATACACAATGCCCCAGAACTCCCTTTCATCACGTTGTTTGGTCTAAAGATCTTAATTGACACCGGCGCCAGTAACTCTATGATAAATCCGAACCCCGCCTACGAAATGTTTTCTGAATACCTTTTTAAGGAAGATTTTTGCATCCAGTCCATCCATGTGAAAACTAGAGGAACGGACAACGTACGCTATCAGATATTTTCTGAGTACGGTCTGGACTCGCCTATTAATTTTAGAGTAATTCAGTGGCACAATTATTTTGATGCCCTCATCGGTTCTTCAGATTTTACACGTCTGAAAGCAATAATCGATTACGGTACTAATACCATCACCCTAGGGGATAAGAAGATCCCACTCTATTTTCATTCCCCGCTTAAACAAAACAGTATAGAATCGAACAGAATTCTCACGATCATACGATCCCAGTCAATAGTAAGCAAGGAGAAATATATGTCTCCGCTTTTGTGCACGACAGCTATTGTTTCTCCGACTTCGAAAAGTACGTCCCCGAATACCCGAGGGAATGCTTTCAGATGTTGCATTTGACCGGTCGACGTACGTCGAACAATTAGATAGCTTCAATGAACAACCGCTGGAGGAATCTAATTTTGAGATTAAGAACATGAAAGGCGAAACTATGTCGCCGACGCGCTGTCTCGCATAGAATTTAATGCCAATGATGAAGACGCTAAATCAGACATTGCTACCGTCCCGGACAAAGACTATCAACAGGAAATTGACTGCCAGACGATACATTCTAATCAAGAAGATCCTATCTTCACCCTAAGAATGTCAGAAAGATCCCTCAATCAAAATAAGAACCAATTAATTATCTCATTTAGTAAAACTTCAGGTTACTCACAAAACCACTCTTCAAAAGAAACAAAATTGTGAAAGTTAGAGTCACAAACCACAATTTGCTTCAGGATCTACAAAATCTTCTCCCTCAAATTATAATTCCAATCGAGAAATACGCAGTATATTTTGATGACATTACGATCGAAATTCCCTTCATTAGAACGTGCCAAAAACTTTTTACATCTGAATTGGTAATTTTACGCACCAATAAATTGGTAGAAAATGTCGAAGACAAAAACTTACAACAACGCGCAATACCACAGTGTTAACCACAACGGCATTACGGAAACGATCGAGCACCTTACTCAGAAATATTACTGGCCTCACCTCAGGACGCAAGTCAGGGACCATATCAATAATTGCGAACTTTGCCAGAGGAACAAGTACGAGCGCCACCCGAATAAAGTGCCGAACGAAGGACCTATTACGTCTCCCACACCGTTTTCTTCCATTCACGTAGATACCTTCCACTTCGAAGGAGAAAGAATACTCACAATAATAGACGTATTTTCGAAGTATGGTCAGGCGTACCCATTACCGGATGGTACAGGGTACTTAGTACTCTGGAAACTAAAACAGTTCTTTTCTCACCATGGATTTCCTACAAAAATAACACACGACCAAGGTACCGAATTTCAAAACAAACTGATTGATGATTTTTGCAGATCTCACAACATCACTTACCATGCCACGACACCTCTGAACTCTTCGTCAAATTCGCCCGTAGAACGATTTAATTCGACTATGCTAGAAAAAAATGAGAATTCTTAGAGGCAAAGACAGAAGCAGTCCCCTAGCGCATATTGTAATTGACGCAATCACGCTGTACAATTCTTCTATTCACTCCACCACCAAGAAAACCCCTTTTACTGTCACGATAGGATCCCATTACAATGCGTTAGACCACATTTTCGTACCTACAACTGATCTAGAGGAATATCATTAACAAAGAAACGCAAGTCCGAGAAATGGCTGCTTGCAATCCCCAGCCAGAGGAGACTTCTTTCCATCATGAATACCGAGTAAATGACACTGTTTATGTAAAGGACCCGCTGACGCGTAACAAAAAATCCAAAAATTTGTATCGCGACGGCCTAGCGGTGAAAACCGAAACCAACAAAATCCACTGCAAAATGAAAACGGAAAGTCATCGTAGGTAACTATCACAAGTTTTTGTTCCATTTCAACTTAATTACTTTAACGGAAACGTTCTCCCAGATAAGAAACGCCACCGACTCCTTGAATACTAAAGTAATAATACCTTTCCCTTCTTGTCTTACGAGATATCGATGCTACTAAAAGAGGCTGAAAAGGAACTTTCAAATTACTCCCCACACGCAATAGAAATAAAAGAGGTCTTGTCAATGGACTAGGAAAAATTATAAAATTTATTTCAGGAAATTTAGATCAGGCGGATTACGATACGCTTGAGGCACAAATTACCGCCTTACAAAGTGACAGAGATCAGGAAATACGTGTTAATAAAGTAGTCTCGTTCAGTAATTCTATCACTCACAAAATTCGTAAATGAAATGAATCACATAAATTTAAACATGGGGTTAATTCAGCAAATATTGTCAAAGCAGGATTTCAAAGTAGACCTTTTAGAGCAGTATCAGTACACTACGATGTGTTTAAGAAGATTCTTGAAGATTTTACGAACTCTAGAAAATACCATAAGTTTGTCTTTCCATGATATCACGAACGTCCAGTTGTTCTCCAATGAAGATGTTACCAATGTAATGAACCATCTGTATGCTGTTTATCCTGTCAAATCTATTGTTCATAGTGATCCTTACCATGTTTTTGAGAACCTCAAATTCACAAAGAGC
>JAHLJT010002630.1:93287996-93301617 GCA_031308135.1 Acheta domesticus
GGCTGACAGTTACAATGAAAGTATCCGTTAAACATTAATCGCAAAAAATCACAATTACTCAAAAAAATTCTTATCTAACATATGACAATATTTATATCTTTGGATTCGTCTTTTTACGCTTGTTATGATAGACTGAAAAAATATGTATAGTCCCATTTGAAAAAACAAAGTTACCTCAAATATTTCGTAAAATACAAGTGATAAAAGAGAAATCAATACACATATGAATTAGCCCCATTCCCTCATTCACTTCCGTGAAAACTGCATTGCAATATCTTCAACCGTTCAAAAGTTACAGGAGATGCTAAAGTTACGTGACTCACCCTGTATATTGCCGCATCTTTATTAATTTCTTTTCCAATGTTTATTTCTAAAGTACACGAACATGTCGTTGTTCTGATGTACTTCAATATATACAGAACATAATACTATAATGATTATAAATGTATAGGATAGCAATATACAAATTACCAGTATTTCTATTGGTCAAAAATTTAGTGTTGCGAAAACGAAACAATGGGCACATACCACTAGTTTTACACTTCGTATTTGATAAAATGACTGCTGCTACAACTAAAAACTTTGATATAGTAGAATCTTTATTGTCGCGTAACGAATAAACATTACACATTATTAAGTAGTATGAAACTTATGTTATAATTAACAAACAGTGCCTCTTACTGGGAGGTCCTAGGTTCGAGTCCCGTCGGTGGCAGTATTTTCGACACTAACTTGTCAGGTAGGTCAAATTCAGTCGATGTCTGGAGTAGAATTCTAGCGGCCGGCTGTTCTGATCGGTAGTTTTCCGTGGTGGCTGGCGAATGCCGGAGCAGTACCCTAACTGGTCACGGATTGCGCGGTATCTTTCCTTCCCCTTCCTTGTCCTATCCTCACTCCTGACACACACTACACTACCGCACATGCCGGAAGACCGATCGGGAGTTTAGAGCTTGTCTGCTGACGCGGTATCACCTTGTTAGGGAAAACCACTCTAGGTCGGCGCCAGATTTCGGTATCCAATGTTGAAAGATCACACCCTAAGGAAAAGCATGCCAAACACTTACGGGACTAATGACCTTGGTCGTTGACGCGCCCAGAATCACTTACAATCAATCTAATCTCAAAATAAGACACCCAATTTTATAACCAAAGCGATTTGGTTTGCCCTTATGTGTTTCAGACCATTTCGTCCATAGTAATGTACCATCGCTTCGTTGCATCAAAGCTCTTTCTCCCTAATGATATGCTACAAAAAGGAATCACAAAGGGATTTTTTGGAATATATTATATTACAATATGCCTTACTGTAAATTGTAATTAATCATCTGAAAAATAATGACTGAAGAGCTCCAGTAGAGTTTGAGGGAACTCAATACAAATTGGTATCAATATCATTGACTCATTTCCATTATTTCGTTTTTATTTGAAAGTTCTTTCTTCCATTTTCTACACTCATAATCATTGATTTGGTTTTTTCTTCCTTCCTTTTCATTTTGTGACAAGCTGATCCACCGATGACTTGAAAACAATGTGATATGTCTATGTATTTATTATTCTTGATCATCATTTCCCTTCTACAATTAGCTGTTTACCTGTCAAATTGTTGTGTCTTAACAAGATCTTCAACAGCACTGTTATCTGTCCTATATCCCAATGTCAGGAGGAGCAAAAAATACATGCAGTGCTAATGCAGTGGCATAAAGATGAAAATTAGAAATGTCCTTTAAGGTGGTTGTACATATACATCGCAAAAAAAACTCGCATTGGTAGGACACAACACTAAACGACACACATCCACATATACTGTGATTTTCGTAACTTTGTCCCTGACAGGAATCAGCTGTTTCGCTGCCATCCAATCAGGATCTTATATTTCGCGACAATGACGTCACTATGGTGACGTTCAAGCTCTCGATTGGATGAAACAGTGAACAGCTGATTTCTGTCAGGGACAAAGTTATGAAAATCGCAGTATAAGTATAGGCTGATTTACACGTTGCCAGCATCTGGCAAGTGGTGACTGGCAACGTGTAAACGCCTTGTTGCCAGTGACTGGCAAGACCTTCGCGCCAGTCACGGGCGATGCCAGCTGAACAAGAAAGTTTGGTTTACTGACATGCTCACGCACTCCCCCACCACCACGGTGTCCGCCACGGCGATGCTCCGGGGTCCCAACACTGTTTACACGGCTTTATTCTAGCCCGGTGATCAACATAAGCTTAATATTATTATTTATAAAAGTGATTGGGGAACAGAAGTTCTCTTGAATAACGGAAGAACGAAATGACAAGTTTGACTGGTTAATATACAGAATCGGAACATTTGTGGAATAAGATTTTACCAGAACCGCGAGGCCAGAAATGCCGCATTTCTGGCAGTTGCAAATAAAATGGGGATAAATAACTTCTCAAAGGTAGATTAAATGAATAGGATAAAATGTTTACGAAACATTTGCTTTGCACACTGTTGTTTGAGCGCCGAAAACTTATCAGCAGCACGTCTCAAAGAGTATACATAAGCTAACAGCAGCGAGAAAAATATCTCATCTTGCATGCCATTACTAGCACTGTGTAAACAACTATTGCCAGTCGCACAGAGCGCTAGCGCTGTCCAGGTGCTGGCAAACTCGTAACTGGCACACCAGTACTGGTAGCGTGTAAATCAGCCTTAATGGCGCTCCACGCTCTTCAATTTTCACTTGCTTCGCGCTATTAGATTTCGTTTGTTTCATAGTAAACCGGCAACTCTGTAGTGACATCATCACAATTTAAAGCCTCTGATTGGATAAAGGAACCCTCTCTTCCTTGTCAGTCGTTAGCTGTCAAGTCGGCAGAAGTATTATCCGCAGTATACTTGAAAAATAATAAAACAAAACTAGACGCCTTTTACTTCAGTGACATCACACGGTGGTTGAAGGAAGTTATTCACGAAGGCGCCGGTCAGTTGCATAAGGAACATGTTGGCCTTTTGGCGCTCGGCACTGCTGGGGCGGTCTTTGGGCGTGCCTCAATCCAAGACAAAATGGAGAAGTAGTAACGGGGTAGTATTGTAGTGCTAACCGACTTGGAACCGAATCGGGTTCATTGTTATCTTCATCTAGAAGATTGTAAGGCAGTGAATTGCAGCTCCCTTGACAGGTCTCTGCTTCTGTATTAATATGAGAAATGTATTAATTATGATTAATATCCTTGTCAAGGGCGTGTCCCGTTAACACTCATAAATAAATATGCCTTCCCGCGGAAACGCCCGGCTTTGCTGCCATTGGCTGCATTGACCGGTTCGTTCATGGTTCTTTCATTCGCCGCGTGATGTCGCTGTAGGAGTCTAGTTTTATTTTTCAAGTAGCTGTTGACGCTTTCGGTACATACCCCCACCATCGGAGTTGAATCTCCTTCCTGGAGACTTCGTGCTAGGCATATACGGGTTAGGAAGGCAACGGGCAGTGGGCACAATGACGCAATGTGTGTACATGAGCTAAAATAAGGAAATATTGGCATGGAAAAACGGGACAATTTATGCTAATGCATAGAAATATTACGCTTCAAATAATATTAATAATAATAATAATAATAATAATAATAATAATAATAATAAGGAGGACTGGTTGACGCCATCTTTTGAGACTGACGCATCTGGTTGTGCTCTTGATTTTTTGAGATTTATCTACTATTTTTAGCGATCTGACTGCATTTTGTGTGTTTAAGTGCTTTCATTACTTGTTGCAGGTTAGCTGGAAATATAATTTTGGCTGGTTTTTTGCTCTAACCAAGACGAACCAACAGCTAACGAATTTTAATTATTACTGAACCTTAACGAACTTCAGAATTACGAGTTGGTGATCAAGTGTCAAAATCTATAAACAGATCAGTTTATTTTCGATTTTATATCACTGTTTTAACTTAATTACTGAAATATTTATTCTATTTTTGTGACGAGTGACTATTCAGTTTATTTTATTTTGTGGCGAGTGATTATTCAGTTAATTTGAACGTTACGAGGACGGTGTATCGAGTTGTTTTGAATTTGTTTCAAATCTTATTCAATATTTTGAAGACATTTCATCTAATATCTTTATCTATTTACGGTAAAGTATAGTCGACATTGTATTAAACAGTTGCAGCTTAAGTGAACGAAAATACGTAACCGCATTGCCAAATTTTGTAAGTACTAGTTTTCAATAGATTTTGTAGTTAGCATACCTTCTCTTTCTTGTATCGAATCTTAATTTTTAATTTATCGAATACACATAAATCTTACACTTTTAAAATATTAAGCTAGGTGACTGTTGCTTTTATCTGAGTTTTCTTGTATTTATTCCAATTTTATCACGTACTTTAACACGCATTCGTGACATGGCTACTGTTCGTTCTACTCTTTTTACTCTCTACACCCTCAAAGCCGACCTTCTGAAAGCCTTCACACACGTAAACAGTAATTTAGATAAACACATCCGAATGCTGGAAGAGGTCGTTCTCTACAATGACGGTTGGGCACAAGTAGGGAACACTGCGAATTTTCCCAACCGTGCACCCGTGACTGCACATAAGACACAGACACCACATCCAGTCGCAATTCAAAACAGATTTAGTGTTTTAGATTATGAAACAGATTTTCCTCGCCTTCCTGATCCTCACAACCCTTCCCTTCCATCGACAAATACATGCACAAACCAACGCAAACAGGCTAGGAAGCGTGTCAAAAACAAAACACGTAAAGCTTCGCATCCTAGCCCACTTGAAAACAAAGCCATTCCTACTGAGCCTAAAAAACAGGTACTTATTTTAGCTGACAGCCATGGTCGCCATCTTTCCTCCATTCTCAGTAGGAAGTTACCCCCCAACTACTCAGTCTCGTCTATTTTTAAACCTAACGGGAGGTTTGCAGACGTGACTGCAGAGTTGGACACTCACACGAAGACAATGACCAATCAGGACACAGTCTTTATCATCGGAGGGCAGAATGACATTGATTTGGGCGGTAACTTTACACCTGAACAACATGTAAACAAATTACAATGTGCCGCCCAAAATACTAACATTGTAGTCTCGACTCTGCCCTTCTGGTACAACAGGCCAACACTCTGCAGCGAGATTAAGCACGCAAACCAACAACTAAAACTGCAACTGAGAGAAACAGATGTAACACTTTTTGAAATGAATTTCCTCTCAGTAAAACACTTCACCCGGCACGGTCTCCACATGAACCTTGCTGGAAAACATGCAGTCGGTGAAAAGCTTGCACAATACATCATCAACTCCAGTCCTACGCAGCCTCCTGCCAAAAATCCATCCCTTTCACCTTCCTTACGTTCCCCACCCCCCACCCTTATTCTGAACCCTCTTACCCCCTCCTGTGAACCTACTCCCGTTTCTTCCATTCCCACTACCAATGACGCCTCTATTTCCTCACAACCTGTGACTGCTGGGACACATTACAACCTTCGACCACGCACTCGACGTAAAAATGGAGTAAATATATAGCAACTACAGTCAGATGCAGCAGAAAAACATTCGTGTAGGTACTTGCAAAAAATAAAGATATTGCACCATAATGTTCAATCCCTTTCAAATAAAACTGAGTTTATCGAGGCAGCTCTACAGAGCGATTTAAATCAAATGGATGTTCTTTGCTTTACAGAACATTGGTTATCTCCTAATGAACTTAGCATTTTCCAAATTCCAAACTTTTACCTCGCAGGCTAATATTGTAGAAAAAGAGAATCTCATAAAAGTCCGGCATATGGAGGTTCTTGTATTTACGTTAAAAATAATATTGATTCTATCTCCTTGACGGAATTCAATGAGTATTCCGTTGAAAATGTTTTTGAAATTTCTGTTGTACATCTTCCTGTGCTAAAAATTATATTGCTTTGCATCTACAGGCCTCCAACAAAGAGAGCTGCAGATTACATTTTGTTCTTAGAAAAACTAGAGATAACACTAATCAAAGTCATCAATCGCTCTTTTGAATCCATTGTTGTATGTGGAGATTTTAACATTGATTTTCTGGTCGAATCTAGCGAGAAAGAGCAGTTTCTTAACTTAATTAATTCCTTCAATTTAGATATTACAATAAAAGTACCTAACGGATCACAGTAAATTCAAAGAAGGTAATCGATCAAATTATAATTAACAAAACCACCACTCGACATGAAATTGAAACAAAAGATTTAGGATACAGTGACCACGATGCACAAATTCTTACCATTATACGAAATGCGAACAATGAGACAATAAATAATACACGTATGAGTAGAGTGTTTTCTAAAAGTAAAATAAAATTATTCATTGATTACTTGCTGCAGGAGTCATGGGACGCGGTTTATAATACTATTGATACAAACGATAAATATTATTCTTTTTTTTTCAACGCTTTCATTTCATTTTAACACTTGCTTTCCTCTTCAGAAAAGAAAATTAAATATTTCACGCAAAAACAATTCTTGGATAACACAAGGGATTAGAACATCATGTAAAAACAAACGAGTTCTTTCTTTCATTTCTAAGCATCATAACGTATCTCAAGATTTCCTCCTGTACTTTAAAAAATACAAATCATTGTTAAGAAAAGTCATAAGGCAGGCTAAAATCATGAAACACGATCAGGATATTTTGAACTCAAATAACAAAACAAAATCAATGTGGGATATAGTAAAAAATGCGACCAAACCAACTAGAAACCTTGTAGAGAATGTTGTTTTAAAAGATAACGATAGAGATGTGAACGATCCGGCAACAGTGGCTAGTCTCTTTAACCAATACTTTTCGAGAATTGCTGTCGATCTCACTAAGGGTTTTCAGCCACAAAATTCAACATCTGACGTTTCCCTAAAAGTCTTAGACACTATGTTCGTTTCCGAAACCTCTTCCTATGAAATTCTCAAAATAATCGGTAAATTAAAAAATAAATATTCGGCCGGTTTAGATGAATTTCCGGATTGTTTGTTAAAGACGTGCGCGCCAGCCATTATACACCCGTTAACTCACATATTTAATGCATCCTTATGCACCGGAATTTTTCCAGATATTTTTAAAACAGCTAAGATTAAGCCGCTCTTCAAAAAAGGCAACAAAAATGAAGTTCAAAATTATCGGCCAATTTCTCTTTTGTCATTTTTTTCAAAAATATTAGAGAGACTTTTTTATGTGCGAATGGAAAACTTTCTCAATAAACATGACGCGTTTTCAAATTGCCAACATGGATTCCGGAAATCAAAATCTACGGAAACAGCCATTTTTTCTTTTCTTAAGGATGTTGCCTCATCATTGGATCAAAACGAAGCAACTATTGGAATATTTTTAGATCTTTCAAAAGCTTTTGACGTCATTGATCATAACATTTTACTTTCAAAATTACCTTCGTATGGAATCCGTGGTATTGCTCTAGATTGGCTTAAACAACGATCTCAGAGAGTAGAAATACCTTACTGGAATGATGGAACTTTTGTACACACCTTCCCGGTTCTTTGCCAATTGTACGTGGAGTCCCGCAAGGATCGATTTTAGGCCCTATTTTCTTCCTATTATACGTAAATGACATGCCCTTAGCGATTCGAAACGGAAGAACAGTTCTCTTTGCGGATGATACAAATATTCTTTGCAACAAAGAAACCGTAAATAGTACAATATCAGACGTTTCAAATTGGTTCCGTAATAACAAATTAAAAGTAATGAAAATAAAACAGTTTCAATGCAGTTTTCCATATCAAATAAAAAATTCTGTACTCCATTGAAAATGAACGGTGTGCCATTGACTGATGTTAATGTAACAAAATTTTTAGGTCTATCAATTCAGTCAAACCTCAAATGGAATGCCCACTTAAATGAATTGAACACAAAATTAAGCTCATTATGCTACGCGTTCAGAATTCTCTCAAATTCCGTCAGCCTTCATACAGCTCGTTGTGTATATTTTGCCAATGTTCACTCCCGCCTGAGATATGGCATAATATTTTGGGGAAACACATCTTATAGTTCACAGACTTTCAGATTACAAAAAAGAATTGTACGAATAATAAGCAAATCCAACCCACGTGATTCTTGTAAGTCACTCTTTATTAATCTAGGAATTTTACCATTACCTTGTCTCCTGATTTACGAATCAGTAGTTTTTGTCAAAAATGACTTTCTTAAGGACGGGAATATATTTTCAGCAAACGCCGATGTCTATAAGTATAACACACGACGTAGTAATCATATTCACCAGGTGGCAGTATCAACAGCTCACTACAAAAAATTCACATACAATTCATGTACATTACTCTACAACACTTTGCCAGAAGACATTAAACGATTAAATTCAATAGAAAAGTTTAAGTCCCAAGTAAAAATCTTTTCTGCTGCATAACTGTTTCTATACAATTCGAGACTATACCGAGCATAAAAAAGGAAAGTAGAATTAATTTTAACAATGATAGTTAATGTAATTATTTATCATTTGGACTGTATAATTCTAAAGAACCTGTAACAAGTATTGTATCACAGTTTCTGAGTTGATGGCCCCCATCTCGATCAGGTTTTTCGTCCAGTTTCCCTGATCCTTGAGCAAATGCTGAGATGGTCCCTTGTTTTGCTTCTGGACATAAATGTAACTTTATTATTTGTGCACGTCTTCTGAATTTCAGTGGGAAATATAGTTATTCAAATTATCGTTTTTCATATTATCGCGGCAAAAAGTATTATTCTTTCACGAAGAACATGAGGGTACAGGGCAGGAATTTATAGCTAATTTACCTTTGAAAATATATTTTATTATATAGGAGCGAATATTTTGTCAACAAAACTCGAAAAAAACTCTCTCTTCTGTATTCAAAATTCGACTAGAATATGGTTTAGGATACAGACCACAGAATTATGAAAACGTGCACAAAATTCACTTCTCCCCATAGCTCGTCATACGCAGTTTTTAACTGTTTTTGACGTAAATAAATAATAATAATAATAATAATAATAATAATAATAATAATAATCAGTGAAAATCCCGTAGGGTTTAGTAATGCCGACTGGCGATCGGAGGGACCCCTTGCTGGGCCCTGTGGGGGGATGCCCAGAGGCCACTGTGGGTCGCAGTAACGGATGGCAGGAAACAACCCGAGGGTTAAGTGTGATCTGTGAACTCGAACTTGCGTCCTGCGAATCTTCAATTCAAACCAATGAGCAAAATGGATAGAACAAGCAATGTAATTAAACTTAACGTGCCTTGTTCTACCAATGTCCCATACCTGCTCAGAAACCGAGCTAATGTCACCTTGTCGACGTCTGGCCATCCCACGGATGTTAGTCCCAGGGACCCAGAGCCGGCAGTAGCTCGAAGCCATCGTCAGAGATGGACCTCGGGATGAATTAAAGGAGGTGATGCGGTGCTTTTACTATGCAAAAGCGAAAAATGGGGGCTCTGAAATAGAAGTTTTCAAGGTATGGAGAGAGCGGAACCCAGATACGAGACCTACCCTAGACTCAAAGAAGCTTGCCAGTCAACGACGATACATACTCAGCAGTGGAAAATTCACAGCAGAACAACTTGCTGACATTGAGAGAAATGCGGAGTATGTACTTCGCTCGAACAATCCACATGACGAACATGTAGAACTTGAAAATGATGATCCTGTGGAAGGTTCATCTCTTTCCAGTGAAACACAAGTCAGTGGTGAAAATTCATCTGGCAATGAATTACACGATAAGGACATAATGCGAAATCTCCTTCGGCGCGAGATAGAAAGAGTTAGTCAACTTCCGCTTGAATCTCGCGAACCGTTGAGGAATATACGAAACTGCCAAAGCTAAAAGAGTGATAGAAACAGTGAATTCTGTCTTAAATGAGGTGGTGGAGACCCCAGGCAGAGATCTAGATATTACTGAAATCAATCACATCATATATGCAACTGGATATCTAGTATCTAAGATAATTTTGGGGCCAGCCAAGAACACCGACGGCCGACAGCAAAACAGAGTAAACAGCTCTGTACCCCCGTGGATGAACAGAATTTTGAAACGGATAGCCGACACCCGGCGCGAAATATCACTCTTAGCTGAGGCATCTTCTAAATCAACACACACCTCTAAAGTTCAACGAAAAATATTCAATGTTGAACAAAAATACCATATTGAAAATGACACCAGCAGGCTAATGGTAGTTGAGAAGCTTAAAGAGAAAATTCAAGCATGGGCTCAAAGAATTAGACGTTACAAACGTAGAATAGATTTCCGTGTACAGAACCGGTTGTTTGAAACAGACGCGAAGAGATTCTTTCGCAATCTGACTCAAAACCGAAAGGCAAAGCTGTTACTCCTTCAAAAGATGACGTCGAAGCGTTTTGGGCAGGAATCTGGGAGGAGAGCAGATCCTACAACAAAGACGCATCTTGGCTTCAATCTGAAGTTGATGCTGCCGATGAACTTGTAGAAACAGTAGATGATGTTCACCAATTCTCGGAAGAGGACCTCTTCCAAGCAATTGGGAACATGGGAAACTGGAAGTCCCCCGGGATTGATAAGATCCAGATTTATTGGATTAGGAAATTAACAGCAATACATTCTCATCTAGCAAAGGCTGTTAATAAAATTTTTGAAAACCCAAAGGAAATCCCGGAATGGCTCACACGCGGCATCACGTATTTGCTACCCAAAGCGGGAGACAGCTCTTTGGCGAAGAACTACAGGCCAATTACTTGTCTGCCAGTACTGTACAAAGTTATAACTTCAGCCATAGCTGACAAAATGTACAGACATCTAGAGAAGAATCATCTAATGCCAGCTGAACAGAAAGGATGTCGTAAAGGCTCTTATGGCTGTAAGGAAATCTTGCTACTGAATAAAGTCATCTTGAATGATGTAAAGAAACGCAAACGTAATTTGAGCATGGCTTGGATTGACTACCAAAAGGCCTTTGATAGTGTACCACACGATTGGATTTTGAAGGCCCTGGAGATCTATCAATTTCATCCTAGACTTATTGAATTTTGCAAGGCTAGTATGAAGTCGTGGAGTACCAGGTTACTAATACACAGCGGAAAGGAAGCAGTAGAAACCAGAAGTATTCAGATTAACAGGGGTATTTTTCAAGGAGATTCACTATCCCCTCTGCTGTTTTGCATTAGTTTGATCCCACTATCGAGACAGTTGTCGCAAGCTGACTTTGGTTTTAAGCTCCATTGGTGATGAAAGGCCAGTATCACATTTGTTTTACATGGATGATCTGAAAGTGTTTGCTAAGAATGAAGCGATTCTCTCCCAAATGCTGTCAGTCGTGAGTGACTTTAGCAATGACATCTGCATGACGTTTGGTCTTGACAATGTGTGCAAAAATCAATTTAAAAAGAGGGAAACTCACAACGTCTGAGAACATTGAAATTGATACGCACACTGTGATTCAAGATCTTGAGCCAGGTAAAACTTACAAATATCTGGGCATTGAAGAATGTGAAACCATCTCGAATGACAGAATGAAAGAGAGAATTCGTAGGGAGTATTATAGGAGAGTGAGACTTGTCCTGCAGTCCGCTCTGAATTCGAGGAATAAAATATCTGCAATAGGTAGTTTGGCGGTACCTGTAGCCGAATACAGTTTTGGACTAGTGGACTGGACTGAGCAGGAAATTCGCACCATGGATCGAAAAACCAGAAAACTGCTAACAATGCATCATGTTTCCCACCCTCGAGCTGATATACATAGACTTTATGTGTCACGTAAGGAAGGAGGAAGAGGCCTCAGACAAATTGAGGCCTCCTGGCACAACGCAATAGTCGGGTTGGGGAAGTATGTAGTCAGCCATCAAGATGACCCTCTAATGAGACAGGTCATGAAATCTGACCGAAGAATGGGAAACAGAGGCATTGTTAGTGTAGCAAGAAGCATTGCGAAGAAAACTAGGCAAGACACGTTGAATAACACAGACGCTGAACTTCTGATGTTGCTAAACATGAAGTGTGAGACACAAAAAATGTTAAAGAAATCGTGGAGAGACAAACCACTCCACGGACAATATCTAAAGAGAATGGACAAGGTGCAGATCAATAAAGATCAATCACTTATGTGGCTTAAAAGGGGAAGAATGAAGCCAGAATCGGAAGCACTTGTAATAGCTGCCCAAGATCAGGCCTTGAGAACACGACATTATGATAAAGCGGTTCTCAAAATTTCCCAAGATGATAAATGCCGCATTTGCCTGGAGCAAGTAGAAACCATTGATCATATTGTCTCAGCTTGTCCAATCCTAGCAAAGACCGAATATCTGAAAAGACATGACAGGGTGTGTAGCTACCTCCACTGGCAGATCTGTACCGCCCTCGACGTTCCAAACACATGCGCCAAGTGGTACGAACACTCACCAAAACCGGTGACGTCTGTTGGATTGTGTACGATATTGTACGACCAACGAATTCAAACTGATCGCACGATAGCGGCAAACAAACCGGATATAGTTATCCGGGATTTGACGAAAAAATCGTGTTTACTTATTGATGTTGCTGTACCTTGCGATCAAAACGTCGTTACCAAGGAGGCAGAGAAACGTCTTAAATACAAGAGTTTGGAAATCGAGATCAGCCGAATGTGGGGCGTAAAAGCACAGGTCGTCCCGATAGTTATCGGAGCTCTGGGATTTGTTCCGCAAAATTTGAGTAAGAACTTGTCTAAACTCCCCGGTAATTCAAAAGACTGGGAAGTGCAAGAAATTGCTTTATTTGGAACAGCCCACATTTTGCGTAAAGTATTGTAGAGGCACTGATAGTCACCGGATCTGCTCCTTAGGTAGCTGGTTGCAACCTGGAGTAGATTTTATATTCAGCCGACTCATAAGATCTTTAGTCGTGATGTAATGGAAAAAATAATAATAATAATAATAATAATAATAATAATAATAAATACAGCGATTGAAACATTTAAAATGGACTACACTATTGCTAATGTTTTTTTTATTTTATCATTCAGGATAAAATACCATAATGCCGTGCTGCCGGTCAAACGAAAGGGTAAAAATTTGTTTCTGGTATCAATTATTAGAAACGTTTCTAAATGAAATTAAAATAATACATTATTCAACAAATTTGTGCAAGTTAATTGCAGTTCGAACCTTAAAATTCCCTTACATTTTTCAAACGGAATTAAGTTTATTTAGGCAGGTCAATAATAAGAATATTATCATTTTTTCACTTTACTTCACATCGTTACTGATTTTCCAATATTTCAAAATCAAAAACGTGTCGCGAATAAAAGGAGTGAAGTTTGCAAGAATATCTCGCAATGTAAATTTTTTCTTGTTTTCCCGCGGAAAAGTTCATTTACAAACTTCTCAAATCTGAAAAAAATCTTTGCGATTTCACAAACAATGGGTGAAGCCTTTCCTATTTGCCTTCTTCGTCTTATTCTTCTCTCTTGTCCTTTTTAGATTCCTTCTTGTGCGTTAGAGCGCCATCTCCAGGCGCGTGTAAGCTTTTATAATCCTCTTGATTTGCTTTTGATGTCACGGCACACTGTAAACGTGACCGATCACCTGAACGCGACCGCCACCGCCCTGGGCCCGTGAACCAGTCCACCGCGAGCGAGCACAGAATGCTCGAGGGCACGATACTCGAGGCTGAAATGGTCGAGCAAGCACGGGCGAGCAAATGTGGCACACCTTGCA
>JAHLJT010002630.1:93301717-93315852 GCA_031308135.1 Acheta domesticus
ATTGACAATTTGTATCTCACGAAAGAACTTTGTGCGAAATAGATTAACTGGGTTGATATTGCTGCGACACAAAAAAGGATATTGCATTTTATGTACAATATCTCTGACATGTCTACTACAGCTTTAAAAATTATTATTTCCATTTTTATTTCCCATTAAAGAATAAAAATATAAAAGTACATTTAGAAATATTTAGATAATCACAGTAAAACTGTGCATATCGTTTCCTTTAGGGTGCTATTTAGCTACACCTTAAGTCTAAAATGAATCTTGCTATAATTTTAAACATATGTTTATTACTAGTACTAATAAAAGTAATTCAAATTATCGGATATCAGTAGAAGAATAGAGAATTTTGAGCTTTCAGAACTACCTGTGAGTCTATTTTAAACAATTTTTATAAAAAATGTCGGTTGGGCGTAACTCTCCCATATTCAAATAGGTAAAGTTAAAATGAAACGTGTATTAACAATAAACAAGAAAAAGTACACTAAATATCCGTTAGACTAAACTCTCGATAATTGGACATCAAAATAATGTACATGTAAACAAAAAAATGTGACGTATTTTAGGCAACGAAAAAGTATGTAAACGAGAAATTTCTATCGTTTACCAAGATATGAGAATGGAAAGAGACTATTATGGGATTAGTATATTGTAGTGTTATGGTATATTCTGCGAAGAAAAAGATATTGACAGAAAGAAAGATAAAGTGATCGAACGGCTCACCTCGTTGGCTATACTTGGAAGGGTTCAAAAGTGTCGTCTTCGTAAACGCGAAATCCATCTTCATATCATTCAAAATTAAATAAAATTAAGTATGTGTGTGTGTACTTAAAATATTCGGAATCCGTAGATATTAGAAGTTGCTATCAGCGAATTATTGTGCAGACAAGAAAAAGAGAACGTGAACGAAATGAAAAGATCTAATGACAAGTGACATAAGAAAAAAATCTTTAGCGTAAGGAATTAATAGTGAAATCTAAGAACATTTTAAATAATTCCGTTAATATGCAAAATACGGAAATGAAAAAATTGAATATTTTGTGCACTTTTAATAATAAGTAAGTAATATCAAAAATCTTAATATTATTATTTTATTTTTAGTTGTGATTATCGTAGAAATTTCGTATACTTTTTATCGCAAATTGTGTACATTACATAAAAATTATTCACCAGTGATTTTTATGTACATAATTGAATATTTGCCATTCTTTAAGTGGTACGTACTCATTAATTATTCTATTTCTTAATTATTTATGTTTTATTTATGATCAAAACAAACTGAAATTGAAATATATCATATTCCATTTTGCTGGTATTACGCTGTCCTCCCGTTTTGTTCAGGGTGTCACTTTCCTTTTCTCGCATTGTAATTCAGAAATTACCTGACAGCATCTCAATAGCTACAAATTCCGAACAGTTCGCTTCATACATGTCAATCAATTTTGAACTATACTAAGAGAAGCATTTATTAGTATTATTAAATTATGATTCATTATGTACAACTAGTATACAAAATTGTGAGATCAGAATTGGACCGACTGCCGGCTAGGACAGTCATCGCTAGAACTTCACAGACCTCTAGAGAAAGTAGAAAGATGTGGCGGGTTATCAAAATTGTAAGACTCGAAATAATTAAATCAAGAAATCATCTGAGTTATGGAGGTAGCACTTGGTCGTGATCTACGTACAGGACAAGAAGAAAAAAACCGGCCGAGCGAACGATTGGACGCAAGCACACGAGTAAGGCCAAACAACTGCGAAAGTTTGATTCGATTTCAGAAGCTGTTCAGGAGCAAACTAATCGAAAACTCAAACATAATTACAGTAATATCAACAAAAAATTGATGTATGGTTGTTTTTGTAGAGATCACTCATTTATTTGACATAAATTCTCAGAATGCAATGGTAAAACTAGTAAAAGAGGCATTGACAACACACATTCGAAAGTTTGACATTCGTTCTTTCGTTCTAAATAAAGTTATCAACTGTTCGGCGTATGTACAGCCGTGATTGAATGATGTTTCTGGGTACATCAATTGTTATGGTAATTAATGCCGTTAGTGTAGTGAATGTTTTTCCTTAGAGGTGGAGGTGTTCCTCTCCTACTAGAAGGCGAGGTTCGTTGCTGAACGTCACGTCGGCACGTCCGAAATCCCCTCCCCCGTTCTCCCCTGGCAGGCCATCGGCACAGTCCGGACAACGTTTAAGCTCCCGACCAGTCTCTCGGCATGTGTGATATTGTAGTACATGTTAGTGTAAGTGTGTGTAAGTAAGAGGTCAGTACAGGACGAGGAGGAAGGAAAAACCGCGCGCGGTTCACGACCCATTTGTCATAGTGCGATTTTTATAAAGCTTCCTCTCTGTCTTCACGATGCCGCTAGATATCTCATGATCAAGCAGTGATTGATACGGTCACGATCATGCGACACCGAGCGGCACGACCGAGAAAGATGCGATAGCCGTGACATATTCCACCGTGAAGACATGCCTTGAGAGGGACCTTTATAAAAATCGTACGATAGGTACTACGTCGGCCTGGTATAGATATAAGAAACCACGGAAAACTACCGATTAGAACAATCAGTCGCTAGAATTCTCCTACAACCAGCGGTTGAATTTGTTCTAGCTTAAGAGTCCCTAGAGAAAAGCGCATTCCATTGTTCGACCGATCCCGCCATTTCATGTCCATTTGTCAGGAAAATTGGAACTGTGTTGAGAACCATGTATCTACCCCAAACCAATATTAATATTCTTGAAAATCTTCATAATGTCACCAATTGTTATAATTTCCCTTCATTTCCTGATTGGTGCCTGATGGGGTTGTCGGGTGAGAGGATATTAAATGGTGGCGGTTGTACTAATCTATGGATCTAGGGACTCTAGTTCGAGTTAGAGCTAGAGACGAATATGCGCCACCATCGGGATCCTATCCCAACAATTGCTGCAGTGACAACGACAATGGCTCTGAGTTAACTCAGTCGGTGTGTACAGACATGATCTCACTTTCTTCAAATTATTAAAGACCTACCTTCTATTAAGACGTATACCTTAGCTCCAATTTCCTCTCTTCATCCACTATGAATTACACGAGCAATCTTTAAGGACATGATCTAATTACATAAGTTGAAATATAAGGTATAAATCATATAGATCCCAAAACTTACCAAATAACCATTCTCCAAACAAAATCTACCATAAGTTAATTCAAAACGATAATTCATTTAATTGGTAGTACTTGTTTGTTTGCAAATTGTGAATCCGTAGGGCGAAGGAATATATTTGAATCAGTGAGTAGTAATGTTCTCGACGTTTCATTCTATCGCGGACTGCTGTAGAGTACGCCAGCGACGCTCTCTAGTTTCGGTGCGCCGAAGGCTGGAAACAACTCAGTACTCTACAGTGCAGTTAGTGAACAACGGCGTTCTGTAAGCTGCAGTGCAGGACAGGGGGACATACTCCTCTGCAGCTCCTCTGGACTAGTGTTCAAGATTATCAACAAGGGAGACGAAAGTCTTCCTGGCTCCAGTGGCTATTCATCTAATTCTAACAATGTGCATGGATAATTCATCACTAACTTCTGGGTGACGCCGTAATTCACGAAACGGAATGGCCTAATTGAAGGTGACTCAAATAGACGGCTACACAACATTATTTCAACGCCATCAACATGTAAGTACTTCCAAAAGCATCGTATCGCTAGCGGATCTCACTAAAATAAATCAATGAATGCAGATTACTTCCCCGCTGCTCAAAATAACAGAAATCCTCCACTAATTTTTGTGCATGACGTTGACCGTTGTAAGGAAATTCTGTGATATCAGATAGGATATTGGTAATACCTTTACGACGCAATTAAATAACTCTCAAATACGTAAAACTTCTGCTTCTGATGACTTCAGAACGTTAGTTACATTTTAACAGTAAAAACTGCCAATATCGCACTTTTCGTGATTCAAACTGCAAGTGTCATATTACGTGTTGTTCGTGCAGGCTATACCGAACTAGAAATTAGTGCTGAATTACCATCCGTCGGGGTCAGTGCTCTGAAGGTTTCCCGTCTATGCTGATAGCGTAAGTCTCCGATGCCGACGAGTTCTTCAGAAGAAAAAGATATAAACTTGAAAACGTAGTTAGGTTACCAAGTATTTCCCACTATTATTACTCGTTCACTTTACATTTGCAGACGGCAGAACTAGGAACTAATGTTGTTTTGAAAGTGAAGGCCCGAACACACAACCGAAAATACACGAATGGCCCGATGTCAATCAGCATCTGACCAATCAGCATCTGACCAATCTCCGAAGGCAGCACAAGCTCTACGGAGTCCGTAGTACGGACACAGCTGTCGAATTATGCCTTTCTGACAGTGAGCTGGAGTCGTGCTGTTAAATGATTAAGGGATAAATAATAGATCACAATAATAGATTACAATAAAATAGATCACACCTCACGCTATTCACAACATTCACGTACAATATTTTTATTTCTTCTTTGCACTTATCTACTGCTTAATGGTTATGTTTTGTGTGCTGCTCACCGCCATCTATATCATATTAAACAAAAAGTATTCACTGCACACGTGCGTTTCTCATTCAATCGGCGGTGACCTCATGTAAACAGATCGCAGCGCTCCGTCTGCAAATGTAAAGTGAACGAGTAATATTTTCTGGTGA
This sequence comes from Acheta domesticus, assembly GCA_031308135.1. NCBI lineage: Eukaryota > Metazoa > Arthropoda > Insecta > Orthoptera > Gryllidae > Acheta > Acheta domesticus. Next base: position 93,306,397 of record JAHLJT010002630.1, read on the forward strand.
ACTTAGAAGGAAAAATAATTCTTTAGAACTTTTCTAAGGATGTAAATATTCATAGCAGGCATGTCAAAGCCGTAGGCTAAATACCCTACGCCTCTATTAAAGCAAAGAAATGGTTCATTAAAATAATAATACATCAGATTTATAGGTTAATCCCGACTGTACGGTGCCCCTCGCTGTCAAGGCCTCCTTAATACGTTCGTAAGTATCGTTCACTGCGCAGTTTGAATACTTAGAGGCTTTCTTATAATGTGCTTACTGAAGTGATTTCTTATAAAAGTGGAATTGGTGCGATGGATAGACTCAAGGATGTTTATAGTGAACGCGAGGGCCGACGGCCCGAGCCTCGCCGTGACTTGGATCCGGGCGAGCGAAGCGAGAAAACTTGCCTTTGAAAGTAATTTGGCATTAAAATGCGGAGGGGACAAAGCGTATGAGGGCGACTTAAAACTTTACGGCCATGAAATCGCCTATCAGTACGATACATACGAATTTATTAAGGAGGCCGTGACAGCAAGGAGCACCGTACAGTCGAGATCAACAGATTTATATTGTCAATTGCAATTAACATTAAATATTTTCAATTGAAATTATCTTGATTTTGTATTTGTGTTTCCTTAAGAGTGCAAATAAATTCTTCTGAAAACGCAATTTTATCTGCGCTCGGTTGCAATTTAATTTGTCGCGGCGCTTATCAAATTCTGTTATTTTAGAAATATTATGACCTAGTGTTGGAGTCGAGAGAAGTGGGGGAGATGGGGAGGGGTATAGGAAGGATGGGGAGTAGAGAGGGTTGGCACTTGGGGTAGGAAAAGGAAGTTACACTTGCATCAGTCAATCGATAGTGAGATCACACCGCGTCTATTCTGACCGCTAGCGTGAAGAATTTGTAGGTTTCTTTTTAACAACTTGGTCATGTAGCGACCACTTTTGATTGTTTTAGCTGTAGGGAACTGTAGGAAGAACACGTACGGACAACACGAGCACACAAACATCTATGCGCAAAGCGGGATTCGAACCCGCGACCCTAGGCCGCTACAGCCGTTCAGCCTTAGCAACCTCGGCTATCCAGCCGGTCCACTCGTACTTTCTTCAGTTACAATCTCAATTAACGCCTTCACCACAGAGTAACATATGGCGGTATTAGAGAACCATGGAGCCAGAAACAGTCACAAATCATCTATAACCGCATCTGCTTTTTATCGGAAGTGTGACATACATTTAATATCTATCAATCTTATCTCGTGTACAGGATAAGTGGCTAATTACGATAGGAGAATTTTCCTCAGTGTTAGGGATTTACGGTCTTCAGGTAGTACGTATACGTAATTTTCATATTGACAATAAGAGAAAAAGTCATTGGAGATTCTCTAAGAGATATTCTCATGACCAATACAATAAAAGCCTAGAGGAAGATCTCCGAAATTATGACAAAGAATTTCAGAAAGATGTGTACGAAATGCGTTCCTGATAGATGATCTGTTGTTTACGTGATCCTAACTTTGCTATGAAATACATGAGAAAAATACGTTTCTATTGCAATATCTCTCACGTCAAATCAAACATATCTTATTTAAAAGTTTAAGTAAGATATGTTTGATTTGATATATTTTAATTTTAAATTAAACTAGTAGTGCTAAAACAGCATGCACTTTCACGCACCTATTTTTACGCAAAATTACGGAAATTTTCGGAAAATAATACACTATTTCAAAATCTATCTTTAAGGAACGGGTTTCATTCAGGGAAAAAAATCTCTATCATTAATATTTTAGTTGTAGTACGACTCTGAAAAAGTTTGAACCGTTGCAATTTTCGGAAAGTTAGGATTTTCAACGATCATGAGACCTGCACCATTCTATTAAATATCCTTCACACAATACAACAACAAAATTTAAACAAAACGATGCTACCAGTTTTTGAAAATTTGGAAAATGTCCCTGAGCCTTCATGAAAAGTACCCCTAAAAATTAAATATCTGTTTCGAATTCAAGGGGCCGCGATATTAGCCAGATCGATTGAGTAATATCGATTTTGGAGAAAATCTTCAGGTCGGTTTAGCCGCTAGAATTGTTCTCAGACGGACAGACGTTTTGCCGTCATTCAATTTTTCGGCGTCAAGGAGCCACAAAAAATGGACCACGTGTTAGAGGATTGTTTTTAATTTAGCAGCTGTATTTATCGACATTTTCATTACTAGGGCCCTGTAATAAGAGTTTTTCTGCCGAAACTTCGCCGTCTTTTCGCACAGCATTACATAACTTTCTTTTTACCTATAGTGAGAAAGTAAAAAATCCCAATTGAAGATCTCTGATTCATTTCTCCAAAATTGTGACAAACAATGGGAATGAAATGTCTTGCTGATAGATGGTCTGTTACTGGCGTGATCCTAACTTTGGTGATGAAAGAGGAAAATAAGTTTCTAATGCAATATATCTTTTGGCATAAGATAAGATTAAGTATATCTCATTTTAAAAAATTACCCTCATGGATCAGATTTAATCACTGTGCTTCCGTTACATGTCTTCTAGATAACAAGTCGAATATCTGGAGCATTCGAAAGCACTGTGACTACGGCAGAATCAGACGGTTGTTCTCTCCCGAACTTTTCTTCGGGCGAACACGAATCCAAACCGACCATATCCTTACAATGACTCGGAATAAATGTTAGAAACTTCTAGAGGCACGTCTATGTATGCAGTAGAGCAGAGGTGCACAAGCGCCCCGTTCGAGCACCTTCTTGGGGCGCCGGGAAGCCCGCGCCCCCCCGCCCCCCGCACCCCCCTCGCGCCCCGAGCCTCGCTCCCCCCGCGCGCCCCGCCCCCCCCCCGCGCCACATGCCTCGCTCCCCCCCGCGCCCCCCTCGCCTCGCTCCCCCCGCGCCCCCCTCGCCTCGCTCCCCCGCGTCCCCCTCGCCTCGCTCCCCCCCGCGCCTCCCCCCCGCCCCACCCGCCCCCCACGCCCCCCCCGCGCCCCACCGCGCCCCCGCCCCCCCGCGCCTACCCCCTCCGCGCCCGCGGGAACCAGGAAAGTTGGAATAATTCCCGACGGCCCTTCACTTTACTGATCAGAATCGTCAGTTCAATGATATGCGCGAGCACGAATTTTTATTCACGGAGAGAAATGGAGCAGCAACGTGTCTCGTATGTCAGAAGATGGTGTCGGAGAAAAAGTAACAGCAAAAATTAAAAAATACATTTAAAAAAGTACGGTCAAGTGTATTACAACCAGATATTTCTGACTAAATTTATGAATGTGTATTATTATTATTATTAACAATGAGGAATGGTTAAATTTTCTGTTCTGTAATTTATGTTACAAATGTTTTCAAAATCATTTGCAACAGTAAAGATTGACCGTGAAATGTGAGGAAGTTGTCAAGCAATTTATTCTGAAATAATAGTATACAAAAACATAACTTCAGCCGTGATTTCAAGTTTTAGTTCAACTTAATTCAATACATTTCCGTATTAAGAGCCGCAGGGCTTTCCTCCTGTAGAGGGGCTCGGTCACGTGCTCCAAAAGTGAAAGTCGTTTACTAGAAGCCGATTGGGAGCGAAAGGGCTGCCATGGCAGTGAGCAGTGAGCATGGCAGTGAGTGAGGAGCAACTGATCAAAATGCATATTGTCCACTGGTGGGAAAAATTGAGTTTGATGAGAAATCGCGTAGTGTTTCGTACGTTCTACACGCTCCTGCTTTCAAATTTCTTCACATCGCATTTTGACATATTAAATTAAATGCGTTTTAAATAGATCTGAAAGCAGGGGCGTATAGAACGTATTAAAAACTACACGATTTTACATCAAACTCAGTCTTTTTCACTAATGGACGAATTGCGTCTTGATTAGTTGCTCCTCAAATATCTTTGACCGCGTCAGCCGTGACCAGTCAAAAATCTGTGCATAGAACGTTGCCTAAAATTCAGCACCAAATGCTTCATACATATACGTTCATATCTTCTTGATATGCAATTTTCCGGTAAGAGTTCATTCGCAAAAAGTTGTCCCAGTTGACCACTTTAGATGCCCTGGAACAATGCTTGCCAACTCAATGCTCTGTGACGTCACAGCAATCTGCTCGCCTGCTCCGCTCGGAGCTGCGGAGCAAAGGCAGAGCCCGACGCGCTGGCGGGTGCACAGTGTTTCAATGATACTACGGATCGGTAATTACGTTTCTTAAATGGTAATATTATTGAGAATATTTATGATTAATAACAATATGAAGAATTATACAGTAGAACATACATTATTTCATAATTAAAAGCAATATCCGTTTCATCATAACCAGTACTGTAATTCCACTTCCATTCTTCTATTAGATGAAATTTTTGGAAAAGACAGTTTAACATTTTAGAACAATAATATTTTATACAATGGTATATATCACGACCTCAAAGTATCTCCCCCAGTGAGGCATCGCCTCAACTGGGTCACGTCCGAAGTTCCCGACTGGCCTCCTCACATGTGTAATTGTGAGGTGCGTGTGCACGTTTTTTTCCTTTATTATTTATTTGGTCAAAAAACAGTAAAAACTATGTATGACGTATGGGAGAAGAGATTTATCTGCGTACAATTTCTTGAGGCTCAGGAGAAAAAAAGCGAGATTAGCAACATATGAAAAACTATTCATTTTCGTTCCCGTTATAGAAAAACAATTTTTAACGGTAAGTGAACTGCTTAATTGATTTGTATGCACTGCTAACAAAATAGTAACGAACATCAGTTCTACTCCTACCACTACAAGCAAAAGGAGTGCTCAACAAAACGTGCACGCAGTGAAGCTACATTTACGTCCAGAAGCAAAACAAGGGGCCATCTCAGCATTTGCTCAATGGATCAGCGAAACTAGACAAAAACCTGATCGATGATCGATCTGTATACCTGATCGATATGTGTATTGTATACATAAAAACTATATATATATATATATATATATATATATATATATATATATATATTTATAGACACCGTATCACCATCTTCATGAAAATTGGCACTTCTTCATATTTTTTCACCCGGAAGGTTTATGTACTGTTAATTCTGTTGTAACTCCATTACATGCCGATGTAGAGCAAAATTAATTATTCGTGTCAAATGCAACTCGCAACACACTCGGCAGCATTTTGAATTTATATCGTTATATAACTCCTAAACGATGCGTCCTACGGCCTTAAAAACTAAAATCTTGAGGCCAAAAGCCTCAAAGAAACGTTTCTCACACCGTAATCTACAGGATGAACTCTTCTTGAACATTCTATTACATTTTTGCTGGTCCGGCACTTCCCGATATTACCTCATCTGCTCAGAGATGTGCAGAATCTGCAAGTAAATGTGAACGAGAGGGACAGAGAGCGGCAGAGACAGGGATAGGGTGTGGGAGGAAGGGAGGTAGAGGCAGTGAGAGGGAAATCGGAGGGAGAAAAGAGAGATGAAGGGCAGAACGTCTGCCGGGTTTTCCTAGTATGATTATACGCATAGATGAGGGACAAGAATGAAGAAGGTATAACTGCATGCGGTCCATAGCCCATTTTTTAGGATATTGCTTCCACGTAAGCCTGGCATTGATCGAAGAAAACCACCGTCCAAAACAGCTAACCATTAAAACTCTCTTCCAGATAGTGGCTGAATCTGACCCCGCTTACTAGCCAGGTACTTTCAACTTCGCCATTCTCTGCAATCGAGCTCTGGGATCTATCAGTCATCGCGAATTCAGCCGCTGTCTGAAGGAGAATTTTAACGGCTGAATCCTATATCGGTAACTTTCCGTGGTTTCTCTGCTCAACACCAGGCGAATGCTGGAGCAGTACTCTAACAAACGGGCCACGGACGAGATCTTTCCTTCCTCTTCCTTGTCATATCTTCTTTCCCCCACTTACAAATACTTGCACCCACATTTACTACGCTCCCACAAGATTTATTGGAGAGACCAGCCGCGATCTTAGAGCTTGGGTCGGCTGGGCGGAGCCCTGCTGGTGAGAGATACCTGGTTGGGGACAACCCGCGGGGGTTGATCTGTAAGTTCATGCCGGACCTCGCCAGCCAGCAGGGGAAGATCACCGCCACATCTCCTGATAAAAAAGCATGCACTGCACATACGGGACTAGTAACCTTAGCAGTTGGCGCGCCTGGAATCGCTAATCAAAGGGAGTTTTTGCCACCTCGAACGATGAGCACTATCGATCTTGCGCTCATGCGCAGTTTAAGTTTCGCATCATTTTTATGCATCTGCGCATGCGCAGAAAATCGATGGTGCTTAACGTTCTAGGAGGCAAAAACTCCCTAATCAGTCAATTCAGTGATCACTGCAGCAGAGGCAACGATGTTTACCGCTGAGCTACTGCAGCCGGCGTGCCCTATGAATTCGGCCCTACGTGCTTTCGGGCAGGTGGGGTAGCGCGGTGGGGCGTGTCGCCGGTGCGATACGGCGCCGTGCTTGAACGAGCGCGTTTATTGCACCGTCTGCCACCCTCCCTCCCCTTCTTCACCCGCACCCCTCCACCTCCCCTCCCCCCCCCCTTCCGCTGGTTCATCCGATAACGCACGAGGCAGCAGCGCCTGTGACGTCATCGATGTTCCAAGACAAGGCCTCTTCGAAGCTAATCGACGATCGTCGGTCCTTGGATGCGAGGAGATTGCAAGCCCATTTGGACGGTAAGAATGTTTATTCTGAATAAGTTTCAGTTCATTTTTTTTTTATTTGGGAAGAGAACTTATTGTTGAATTTAACCTCCCTTTAGGAATCGTAGCCAGGTATCCGACGAATTTTAAGAAAGACGAAAATTCTACATTTCAATAGGTACAAAACGCAATTTTCAGAGCCGGGTACCTTTTTGAAACACTACTGTTTAAAATAATAATAATAATAATAATAATAATAATAATAATAATAATGCAACGATTAGTAATGTTTATACTAAGGCAATAGGACTACAATATATAATGATTTTTAGATATTACCTAACTATAATTTGAGTAGTTTGAAATATTACCGGGTAGATTTTAGAAAATAAAATATTATTGCAAAAAGCTATAAAAATTCATAAGTACATTTTAAATTGTGATTAGATAAGTCCAATGAATATTGTAATTACAGCATTAAAAATTGTTGATGTTTTTCAACATTATTACTTCACAGAACAATGAAAAAATGGCAACAATTGACAGGTAGTATGTACGACAGAGTTTTGCATATGTCGTAGGCTCTTACGCGTAGAAGGTCGTGAGACTATATTCTCTGGTCTATCAAATGTATTTTCTTTTTTTTTTGTTTCTTTGTTTGTTTGTTTGTTTGTTTGTTTCTTTCTTTCTTTCTTTATACCACAAATAATAACTCAAATTATTTCATTACTCAGAACGTTTCAACAGTTCTTACTCCAGTGGATTTCAAAGCGTCGCCGGTAAGTCACCTGCTGGACGGAGAGAGCTTGGTGTTAAGTTTGGTGAGTGTACTTTCTCTAGGTTAATTCATAGTATTCTTTGAACGTTATTTCTAAGTTCATGCAAATGAAAGTACTGGAAAATGTTTGCATTTGTGTTGCGTGTGTTTGAGAGAGGGAGAGAGGGTAAGAGAAAGGTAGTGAGGAAGAGTTAAGTCACGGCCTCTGGCCGTCAGAACCACTCAAAAGTTTTACTTTCTCGACCATACTTCGGGAAATCGTAAGGGCCAGAAATTCAGAAAGAAGGTATTGTAATTATGCGCAGAAAAACTGCGAATTTTCTGCAGCAAAAGTCTTATAGCTAGGCCCTGGTAACTAATAAGTGGATAGATCCTGTTACTTTATATAGTGCCTAAATTTCTTCCTCTAACACGTGGTGTAACCAGAATGTGTTTTGTGGGGCCTTAATACAGAAAAATCGATTGATGGTAAAACATCAGTCCGTCTGTGGTCAACGCTAGCGACTAAACCGTTCAGGTCTGTTTTCTCCCAAATCGATATTCCTCATCGATCTGAACGAACTCGAGGTTTTGGGAGTTTCAACAGATATTTTCTTTTTGAGGATTCTTTACATGAAGCCTCAAAAATACTTTCAATTTTTTCTCAAAAAAGTCTCCAAATTTTTTGTTTACATTTTGTCCTTGGATGGAGTAAAGAACAATTAAGAGAATGGCGCAGGTCTCATAATCGTTGAAATCACAGATTTTTCGAAAATATAAAAGTGCAATTTTTTGGGGGTCTTCCTACATTATATTATTAAAGAAAGGGATTTTTTCCTTAATGAAATCAGTTCTTTAAAGATAGATCTTGAAATAAGATCGTTTCACGTTTTCGAAAATACGAGTGTGTGCGAAATACAGGCAATTTAAAAATGTTCAACAATTGTTTCCTCAAACATCGCTCCAATTTCTTTCTCTAAATTTCTTCTCGCATGTATCAAGGGGCGCTAGTCTCATTTCGGCAAACACTGTATTTTCGAAAATTGCAAACAGTTCACATTTCAAAACTACAAAATTGAAGATCGATATTTTTGTTTCAGACAAAGTCTGTTCCAAAAAAATTCTGCTCTTCATAAATGTTTTTGTACAGTTTTTTTGTTGAAGAAAAAAACGAGAATCTGAATAGAACAGTAATTGTTGGAGGGCTTGGCCGATATTAAGCTAGATAATTTTGCGTGTAGCAAGTACGACACAGCAATTTTAGAATTCCGATTGGGATATTGCATGCGATATCATAATTACTATTTCAAGCATCAATCCATTCTGTTGTGATTACAATGTAAAATGATTAAAAAGCAGGAAATATTTTTAAACCTACGTTTCAAAAAACTTATTTTTCAAATTTTTCAGAAAAAAAGTTTTTCTTTTCTCTTCCTAGGGATGTTACATCACGTACTTCACGGAAACAGGACCTTCTCAGCAGTTTTTGATGACTCCTGTTGGCCTTTCGAACTGACGTGGGTGAGTAATTTCTATATTCTTGGATTATCGTTCTTTGGTAGATGCAATTGCTACTTCACCACACTTCAATCACTGATTTTTCACATTTTCACTCATCTTTCCATTCTGTGCTTTTAAAAATCCATCGTAATGAGTATTTTATTTATCTAATTGGTCATATAGTCCATATTAAATATATACCTCCGATAAAATTCATTCACTAATTCACGGGTAGATCAAAGGTCATTAGGCTATAAAACCCAGTACACTCTAAATGTCTAAACTATCAAGCTTCAATATCAATCAATCAATCAATGATGCTTTGTTGTACGTGTTGAGTCTCAGGCCATCAGGCCTGCTCTTCCGCCTGACCATGCAAATTTCGTTATGCTCCTTTCACCAACTAGCGGAGAAATACGGTATTATCTCGGGCGACAAATAGGCGATTTTAATTTAGCTCAGAGACAGCTTTTAGGATTGAGGATCTTTTACGTACAGTAAATCTACAAAAAAGTGGTAAAGGCGTTATCTCATGAATTGCGATGTCTGTCCCATAATATTGAGTAGCACAAAATATGTTCGCT
>JAHLJT010002630.1:93320952-93336124 GCA_031308135.1 Acheta domesticus
GACTGTTGTGAGCTGGTTGTGAGGTTCTAGGTAGTGGGTGAATGAATGATAGAAATTTCCTACGATTTTACCGACAATGCACGTCAACTGCACCACTTAACCTAGGAAGGTTGACACCGTCATGAACAAGTACGCATCGTCAGAGAAATAAATGCTCCGAGTTTCACGAAACTTTTTATTTATATGAAAAGAATCAATTGCTTATCAGAATTAGTACGAGTAGTTCCTATTTGTACTCGTGAGCAATTGTACTTATATTTATTCACATCACCCGTTGTCAGAAATACATTTTTGTGGTGTACCTGATGAGGAAAAAAGTTTTTGCCTGTTCTCTCGTCTGTCTGTCCGCCGGTCTGTCTGTTCGCTCGTTCGTCTGTGGGTTTTCTATGAATGACGAAAGCTCCTTTTCCGTTCACAGGTGACAAAATTTATCTGCGGTGATAGATGTGGCCGAACTCTATGAACTGCGAATTTGAATCGAATATTTTAATTTTGGTGACACTTTGGAGCTTCTAGGACATGTTCATGTTTTTGGTAAACGACAGCAAATTTTTTTCGTATATTTTTTGTTCGAATACAGGAAATGCATGTATTATACGTTCTTTACTGTATTAGAGCAAAAGAATTAACATAAATAATAATGGCCTGACAATGGTGTAAATCCGAATTTGGAGATTTGCAAAAGTTCCGATTTTTTCGAATCTTCCCTACATCCTTAATTTTTCTGTTTCAAGAACATTAACATTTTATCAAAAAGGGCGCTAAATATTTTAGTAAGTATCGAACCCAATGCACTGCTAAATTGTACAGGGAAATTGCCAGTTCCACAAAAGCTTTTGAATTTTTAATTAAAAATTCACGATTAATGGTCACGTAAGAGATTCTTGAACTTTTTTGACAATAATTTCAACGGTTTTGTGTTTATCACGATAGATGCGGAAAACTAAGTGGCCACGTTTAAATTCCAGTTTAGAGGAAACAGTTTTGTGGACTAGGAGAATTCCCAAAGGCATTAAGTAGTGCTCAATAAAACCGCATCACTTAAAGAAAATGGGCATTCTGTATTTTCTGTGTTATACAGATCTTTCATATTATGAGCACAAATTAGTGGACATTGGTAATCACACGTTTTACGTGGATTACACGATGTTTTCGATTCCATTACCTTCATAATTTACTCGACTTTGCAAATCAGATGGTGTATTTTCAGGATTATATTGCAGATTAGAACTGGGAGCGATGGGTTTTCTTAGCACTACTGTATATTGAGTCAAGTCACAGAGCCGATTCTCAAGTGAAGTAACTCCTCACTGGCCGGAAATAACGTATCTCTAAAATTGAGTAAGACCGTGCGGGACTTTCGCATCCCACAGGTTCATCTCGAATTTTAATTTTACGCAGCCGTCAATGTGATACGACAAAGTATGTGCTATTGTTTATTTGGACATTTAGATCTAGTAAAAAATGACCTGCAGAAAATACATGACATTAGTGCAAAAGAACAATGCCTGTAAAGTCCTAATGTCTATTTATAATGTTCATCTGGTGTTTAATTATTCAATTGAATTTACAGATCTGGTCAAATATCATACACCACAAATCTTACTGACCAATTTCCAAAGATATATCTAAGTGACATTTTCAGGCAAATGTTGTCCTTCCTTGAAAATTATGCAGAGGTTTTGTTTAAGCTTATGCAAATATGGGCACTTGTATGCTCGTTATGAACGATTTAAGAGTAAAGATAGTGAAAAGGAAATGTAAAAATGCCTTTAGAGATGTAGATACCGTCTACATATGCCATATTTTCTAGGTCTTTACTTCAAAATATACAATATTACGATTTGTTACATCAGCATATTTGGAGCGTCACATCCAACTTCTACTCCTTAATGTCGGTTGTGTCTCTGTGTTGTATTATTAATAATTCCATTTGATCATTTTCCCGTAATCTTTATAGTATTGCCATTTCTGACTTCGTTAAACGCCCACAGACTCACCTCAATTCAATCAAGATAATCTTCGACTCTTGAGTATTGTTTTTCTCCACGACTACTATGGAATGTATATATTCCTGCACGTTATCGGATGCAGTAATGATTCTGATTCCACAAGCCGTGCGAGAATATTATCGCACAGATGCCGACCAATCACATTCGTCTTAGTTCATTATACACGACAAAGGGTTTATGCAGTAACCTACAGAGGCGCTACGTGCTCTGCCGCGGCAGGTTGCAACTGTCATAAGTCAGGTGAACCACGAAACAGTATATGAGTTGGTGTTTTTAGGGCCAGAAAACATGAATGTTCGGTAGCCGTTAAGGCGTCCATTTAGTACTTTTAAACTATCAATTTCAAAGTCATGGTGAAAGTATAGTCTTCTACTCGCATAGAATGGCTATTTTTCACTCGTAGAAATTCCGACATTCGCTCCTATGTCGCTTGTGTCGTAAACATCAACTTGTGAATAATAGCTATCATTCTACGCTCGTTGAATAATATACTATTCTAACTTGTGCGTAATTATTCAACCATTCCATCAATTAAATTGAAAGTACGTTAAGCGTTTTTGCAAAACCTCCCAGCAACTCGAAAAACCCTACAGTTTGAACTGGCTCAGCGGCTACATGGTTGTTCTTGCACCATCTTTGACTGGAAGATCCTAGGGTTTAAAACCTAATGCATGGTTGGCGGAATTCCTCTTTTTGGGCTGGAAAACGGCTCTCCCCCTCGGGACAAAAATTGACTTCGCGAAATACCGCACAATGGGTGGAAATGCATCAAAACATATGCAGTTTTGGATGGGTATTCAGATTGCAGCAAAATTTCCAAAAAGCAACCACAACGACTTTGACAGTGAGTTTGATTTTTTTAGTTTTTTACTTTATTTTTTATTTTAATATATTATTGTTCATTATACGTATGTAAATTTGTTCAAATTTACTTTGAGATATGTAAAGTTAGTTTTTAGTTCTCTAGTATAGAGTGTGTTCTGAAAGTCATAGTCTTTGTCGTGCTCAAAATGAGTATATACTTATTATATCACATTGGCAGTACTTGTCGTTAATTTTAGAGCCCGTCATTTAAAATTAGTCATCTTTTGGAAGTACTGTGTCATTTCCAGCATTTTCTGTTATGGCGTAGGGAGTAAACAAGCATAAGTAAGTTTCATTTTAATTATTAAGGTAAAAGTTATTATTACAAGAAACTTTTGAGTAAAGTATTAATTGCAATTTTCACAAACAAAAAAACTAATCAAGCGTTTTATTGGGGCACTGACTCAAAACAAATTAAGTATGTATTATTTCAATGCAAATTCAAATTTCCTACTTGAAAAGTTGAAGTTTTCTTATTGGGCGGATATACAGCCATTTCAGCGCGCAAACGGTGTTTTCCCACTTGTCACGTAGTTGGATTTCAATCAATGCCTGGAGAAGATTCCTTGCTATTGGCTGCTCTAATCATTAGTTTTACGCAGTTTCTTCGATCAGGAATGCTGAAATATTGATCTCCCTGGCATGGGCCTCATCTTTCTCGTATCCTGATCCCGTACACAAATACTACACTAACATTCATGCCGGGATACTAGTAGGGCGGTTAGAACTTGTCCTGATTGTGTGGTGCCCCTCTGCTGAGCTATCTGGAGGTGCGAAACCCCGCAAGCGGACATGAAGGATGGTGCCAGATCCAACCTGCTGTTCAACTAGATACCAATACCATCATCGTCCCTTAGAATATTTCAGGTAGTCTCTTAAAATATCTGAAAAACGTATCATTATCGTGCGCTATAGTACATTAAGAAATGATGATGCAGGCATGGAGGATTCAAGCAAGGCCACCTAGCGGACACCTCTCTACCCTACCCACCCGCAGGTGGCTTTGTTTTACCACACCGCCTGTGAGGTAGTACAAAAGTTTCGGCAATAAAATTCCGACGTCACCATTTTCGCATTTGCTCTTATTTCTGGAAATGTCAACACCATCAGAAAGAATCACCATTCACTAAACATTTTAAACTACAGAATTGGCCGATTTTTAAGGACAACCACACGGCAGCAACATATAACACAAAATGACTTGCGTTCACATCTTAAAGTCAATCAAATGTTCTCTCCAATAACTACCACTGTGCTAGTCAAATAGGATCAAAAGATATTACGATCCAATTTATTTTAACCCTCTGCTACCGAGGTGGAGTCCTTGGGACATCTCCGACTTAGCGAAACTTCGAATATGTGCATGAAGGTTTTTTTTTTATAACATTGATTCTTCTTATACCTTTTCCTTCTACAGTTTTAAGTAATGGTTCGCGCGCTTATTTTTGTAGAATGCTTTTCTGGGAAATTATCAGCCTTTATATCAGCGCAGGAGATCTAGGGACTCCATGTCAGTAGCAGTGTAACTTTCACTGAGTGCCCATCGCACTTTGCCAGTTAGTATATTTTGTTCTGTTGCATCTCTGAAGAAAGTGCAATGCACTGAAAAACATGTCTAGTCGTTTGAGTGAGTGTGTAAATATTAATGACCATGATTTGGAAGAAAATATTGCGCAATGGGTGGAGGAAATGCACAGTAGTCTTGAGAGTATCTTCAGATCATCAAATTGAAAATTACCATTACTCATCATACGGACAATTTTGTTTACAATCTGGGGAAGAAGATGATACTGAGTAGGAATATCTTGAGAATGAAGAACCCGAATAAGAAATAACTCAGAATGCAAAGTATTACGGAAAGAACCAACAAGTATGCAAGAGTTGTATAGAAAAAGATGACTAAAGAAACTTGTCTCAGAATTTTAGTGTTTGCTGTAGTAACATTTTTGTACTTGATTTCAGTTCTAAAATTATAGTAGTTTTCATTAATACATTTTTTAATGTTCAATACATTTTTATAATTCGTTGAATTGAAGGTCTGCATAACTTAATTCAACCATTCCTAATCACAAGATATTCTCTCATTAGATAACATAGTAATAAATATATTCTGATTAATGTGTTCTTTAGACTTCATTAATCGTAAGTTTGAATGTTCTTCACTCGAAATATAAATCAAGAGTGAAATATTTGAATTAACATATTATGAGTCCACGGGACTCCAGGTGGGTACCAGCATGACTTACTTCCCATGTCGGCATGTAAGAGTTAAATAATATTTCATATAAAAAAATTACTACTAGTAAAATAAATTAAAATTAAGAAGCGTAATATAAAATTAAATGCAGTTTTAATATACATACTCGAACGAAACATTTGGAATTTGAATGAAGTGCCAATACTTGGTTTGTAATCTTCTGTGTGGTTGGTCAAGAACTTGTATCATAATGAAATATGTATCGTAATGAGTATGATTGTGCAAAGGGTTGCAGGAATCAAATGACAACTATAGAATGGGAGTAGAAAATACTTTTCAGGGTGACGTCACAGTGCGAAAAAGACATTTGCACACGGTAGGTAGGTTATATGACAAGAAAGAAAATATATATACTAAAGGCAAAACAACTTTAACTTCACTATTAAAGTCTTCCCAATAACCATTTACTTATAATTAACTGTTAATACATAATTAGTAGGTAACTAATATCACATAATATATTATGAAACTTGTATCAACTCTTATGTAAATATACATCAACTTTCAACTATGGCAAGTTAGTTTCGTAAATACCTTAGGAATGATGAGAAATGTATTAGATACTGCAGCGTTCGTATATTCCAACAAGTCCTCTGGAATGTCAACATTGCTTTTAACCATTTTAAATCCAGTAACTATAACCTGGATGTACCAATTATCCATACACATTGGAAAATTGTATGAAATGACAATGTATCACTAATAACCGCACAAATTTACTTGACCGTTGGCTTGAAGAAATGCGGGTAGAGTTTAGTTTAGTTAATGCCTTATTTTACGTGGCGAGACTCGGTTCACCAGGCCCGCTCTTCCGTCTGACCATGCAAATTTCGCTACGCTCCTTTCACCTAGCGGAGAAAGAAGGTATTATCTCAGGCGATTTGAATTTAGCTCAGAGGCTTCTTTTAGGCTTGAGGATCTTTTACATACAGTAAATCTACTAATATACTTCCCCTCCGAAGGAAGGAGTACGAAGGATTTTTTCGCCCTCAAAAAATCCACAGCTTCGGTCGGATTTAAACCCGCAATCTTGGGTACAACAACCCGATACGCTGACCGTGATACCATCGAATCCGCAGAGTGGGGGTATTAGTTACGAAATCGGGCACTAGATGTTATGAAGCAGTGGCAATCTCTCGAATATCAATCGTGCCTTCGCAACTTTCTCATTAATTTGCATTCTAACTTTCTCAGGAGTTCGAGCTCTCCTTTGATGGATTTGGACCTGCTTCAGCCGTTTTTTAAAGATTTTTTTGGAAGAACAGGAGTTCTCATTTTGAACAATAACAGTTTTAATTATGCGCCATTGACCATGTGTTTGGAATATTGTCATCAGTTCTCGCTGCGAGCGTCTGCCTTCAATTATTTATTGTACCAGGGAGAACAAAGGTAGACCATCGATCAAGAACAGTTGCGTTTGTAATACCTGATGTCACAAAACCTTCTGTTATAGCTCAGTCAAATTAGACAAAAAAATGGCGACGAAGGAAAAAATCCTGGAGTTTTGAAACTTGGCTTGATTGTTTGTTGGTACCAACTGCATAACGCAAAATATCCTGACTGGTGGGGGTTAAACCGGAGGCGGGGCGGCCGTTTGAAGGTTCTTTTTCGAAATATTTTTGCATATATCTCCGTAACTATCAATTCCACAGAAAATTATGTTCTAGACAAAATTAAAGTACATAAAATTTCCTAAAAAAGTTCCTATAAGGTTTTGTTGTAAAATTAATCATTTTAATGTTATAGTCTTGAAAATGTCTTGTTTTTGTTTACGACAAGGCTCTAGTTCTCTCTCATAAAATTGATGTTATGGAAAGTTCAGTGCACGGAAGTAATTCTATTATTCTTCGTCCTTTATGAACAATATATATTGGCATATTTTGGACAAAAAACGCGGAGAAACATTCTACATCTGTACAAATATTATTTTGTACATAGCTTTGTGAATATTCGTGGTCATTGGGGTCTAAGATTACCTCGGGTACAAAAACTGATAATTCATAGTTTATTTGATAAGGATGGAGTACAAATATTTGTTAAAGAATTTTGTACACTGCCAACATACAAATTACTTAGAACAATACAAATGGAATAATCACGTTAACCGTGAACATTGAGGACACCTAAAACTGAAAGTGTCAATGACGGACAAGACACGACGAACGACACGAACGTCAATGTTCGGCGAGGGGATCCAAATATTAGTAAATTGGGGGAAACCCCAACTTTCCTAAAATCAGTAAAGGCTTCGACCGTTTTGCAATGAGTTACGTTGTTTTCCTAATGACTGCCTCGGTTAATCAGGACATTTGAATTGTTTTTTGTAATTTGTGTTGACAGTGTACACAATTCTTTAGCAAATATTTGTTCTCGATCCTTATCAAATAAACTATGGATTATCAGTTTTTGTATCCGAGGAAATCTCGGGCCCCACGGATACTCGCAAGTTTATTTACAAATATGATTTGTAAAGATGTAAAATGTTCCTGTTTTTTAAGCACAATATGCAAATATATGTTGATAAATGTTGAACAAAAATAAAATTACTTCCGTTTACTACAACTATCAAAACTATTAAGAGATAAAATGTTATTTAATATAAAACTATTAAAAGAGAACGCAAGGAGGGTCTGCAGCACCGTAGAAAATTCAGACGAACCACCTCTGTCAACTTCACCCAGCCTATCTCACCCACACAGCCGTCACAACCATCACTTATCTTATTTCTACAAATTACCAATTGTATTTTCTCATTGACTATCATTAGTATTTCTATCGGTACCTCCCACCACCGCCACCACTTTCATCACTACAACCTCTTTTGACATTTCAACACTTCTTAGGCTGTCATTACCTCTATCAATACTATCAATATTTTTCACCAATTCCACTAAAAATGCCACCTCTTCCTTTTCCTCCCCGTCACCTCCGCCTTCACCCGCTTGTCTACAAACACGGATGTTGCCCATTGGCGCGCCTCTAATCGAGAGGTCCCGGGTTTGAGTCCCGACTTAGCCCGTAGGTGCTAGTTCCCAATTTTAGACGCTATCTAGATAGGTAGATTGAATTCAGCCGCTGCCTGGGGGAGAACTCTAGCGGCCAGCTGATCCGATCGGTAGTTTTCCGTCGTTTATCCGATCAATACTAGGTGAATGCCGGAGCAGTACTCTAACGTACGGGCCACGATCCAAGCGTGATCTTTCCTTCCTCTTCCTTGTCCATCTTTACCCCCTTACTTATGTACACTAATACTTACATGACTCACACTACTACACATGTTGGGATACCTGTTGGGACCTTAGAGCTTGTCCCGACTGGGTCGGTGTCCCGCAGGTGGGGTGATACCTGGTTGTGGAAAATCCTGCTAGACTAGGGGAAGGTCGGCGCCGGATCTCACTATCCAGCGGAGGAAGATCCCTGCCATCTCCCGAGGAAATGCACTACACTTACAGGACTAATGACCTAATAACGTTCCCGGAATCACTAATCAATCAAAAAGGTTGTCGGCGCCGGCAAACCCATGGTCCAACCGCTGACTGCACCGCCGTCACCACTATTCGTCAATGAAAAGACGGTGTCAGCAAAAATTGTATTTCTTCGTAAGTAAAAACACACTAAAAATACTTTATAGGACCGCAGGAAGTGTGCTGCCTTGCCGTTGCACATTCAGACGAACCGCCTCTGTCGACTCTCTCCAACTCTTCGCACCCACAAAGCCGCCACGATCACCACATGCTCAAAACCTTCTTCAGCCCCACCGCCATCTGCCATCTGCGATTTTACACTGCGATTCTACACTGCGATTTTCGTAACTTTGTCCCTGACAGAAATCAGCTGTTCATGGTTTCATCCAATCGAGAGCTTAAACGTCACCAAAGTGACGTCACTGTCGCGAATATAAGCTCCTGATTGGATAGCAGCGAAACAGCTGTTTCCTGTCAGGGACAAAGTTACGAAAATCGCAGTATACTCACGCGTTGGCGACGCCCAACCTTATGCGGCAGAAGGCGACTGCACCGCCCTCGCCGTTGCTGTCGCCACCAATGTATAGTGACGAAAGGATATGAATGAAAGTTTGAATTCTGCTTAAATTTAAACAGACGTGATAATTTAAATGGAATGCAAAGGGGTGAGTGCTTCATCAGCATGCCACATTCAGACGAGCAGTCTGTGCCAATTCTACCCAACCCCTCTCAATCAATTAAAACAGTACTATAAAAATTATTTAAAGAAGAAAACCAAGACGTGAATGCGAAATGCATATCGCCCTGAGGAAGTTCACAGAATGACGACCGAAATGTTGGTATCAGTGCCGAGGACACGGCGTCTCCTGTACAGTAGAGTAGTGCCAAGTAGAGTAGTACTCAAAAAAATAAACGCATCACCTAAAAAAATGGCTATTCTTTATTTTCCTAATCCAATATGCTCTCCAAAATACGTAATTGTATATTTTATGTAGATTACAAGATGTTTCTGACAACATTACCTTCATAACTCACTCGAGTTTTCCAAACCAAGTGAGTGTATATTGCGGATTACAACTGTGAGCGACATGATCTGTTTTTTTGAGTACTACTTCCGACCGCGGAAGCCTACGCTTTCAAGCAAGGAGTGTGCTGCAACGTCATACCACATTCAGACGAACCGACTCTGACGATTCCACCCATGTCATCTCACTCATCACCAAAATCCCGAACACGATCACGAAAACTCCGAAAACCTGCGGAACACCAGAAGTATGCAGTAGCATCCTATCACATCTAGAGGAGCCACCACTGTCAGTTCCACCCAGTCCCTCTCACCCACACAACCGCCGCCACCGCCAGCACCCCCAACATCACCATCACCACCACCACTATTACCACCACCGTCACCGCCACCAACATCACCACCACCGCCACCACCATCACCACCACCACCAGCACCATCATCACCAGCACCAACACCATTACCAACACCATCACCACCACTATTACCGCCACCACCAGCACCATTACCATCACCTCCACCACCACCATGTGGCCAGCACCACCTTCAACCACCCACCTGTCTACACACGCGGGCGGCGTGGCCGGCGCCGCCGAACCCCCCGGTGCTGCAGCAGCAGCAGACTACATCGCCATGCCGTCGCCGCCTCCGTCGCTGCCATTGGTCATTGACAAAATGGTGTCAAAGTTAGATTTCTGCGTACAATTAAGAAGCACAATAAGAAATGCTTTAAAGAGGGAACGCAAGAAGTGTGCAGTAGCACCTTATTACATCCAGAAGATCTACCTCTGCCAATTCCACCCAATCCCTCTCATCCACACCACCACCATCACCACAACCACCACCATCACCACGACCACCACCATCACCACGACCACCACCATCACCACGACCACCACCATCACCACGACCACCACCATCACCACGACCACCACCATCACCACGATCACCATCATCACCACGACCACCACCACCATCACCACGACCACGACCATCACCACGCAGCAGCAGCAGACCGCCACCAGTACCTCCTTCACCACCACCACCACCACCTGTCTACACACGCGGGTGGCGTGGCCGGGGCCGCCGAACCCCCTGGTGCAGCAGGAGCAACAGACTGCACCGCCTTGCCGCTCCGCGCCGCGCCGTCGCCGCCTCCGTCGCCGCCATTGTTCGGTGCAGCGTCGTCGGGCGCCCGTCAGCCGCCGGAGCTTTACGAGCGGCGAGGAAAAAATGAGCAAGTCTTCTAATAACACGGGATCGAAATTTATGCCAACGGCGGCCCCCGGCCCCCGCCCCCCCACTCATCCGCGCCCCCCCCCCCGCGCCCCCGCGCGCGCGTCTGCGCCGCATGACATATATGCACAATAAATGTTAATAACCGCCTAACGTATTGCAACATAAAAATATTATGTGTGCACCTTTGTTGGTGCATCGGCGACGACGCGCGAGCGGGCAGGTGGGGGACGGGACGGGACGGGACGGGACGGGACGGGGCGCGGTGTTGGAGTTGGTGTGGTGGTAATGAAGGGGTCAGGAGTGGTGGAATAGAGGTGGAGGTGGTGGTAGACGTTCGTTTTGATTGGATGATTTGTGATTCTGGGCGCGTGACTGCTAAGGTCATTAGACCCGTGAGTGTATAGTGAGATTTTTCTATGCCCCTATGACCACGATGGAATGTCGCACGGCATTTCCTGTCTTTCTCGGTCCTGCCACTAGAAGTCGCATGATCGCAAGCACTGCTTGATACGGTCGCGGTAGTGCGATATCTAGCGGCACAACTGAGAAAGACGGAAATACCGTGACATTCATCGTGAAGACGAGCCTTGAGGGGCAAAGTTAGAAAAATCACACTCTAATGTATTTTTTATCGCGGGAGGTGGCGGTTATCTTCCCCTGCCGGCTGGCGAGATCCGGCGTCGATCTACGTCGATTTGGGAGGATTTCCCCTAACCAGGTATCTCCCACCACCATGGCACCGCTCCAGCCGGGACAAGCTCTAAGTTCCCGACTGGTCTCCCGACATGTGTCGACGTAACGTGGTGAATGTCAGTGTGAGTGAGAATGTATAGGATAACGAAGGAGAAGGCAAGATCGCGCGCCCGTTTGTTAGAGTACTGCTCTCCGGCATTCGCCTGGTGTTGATCGGGGAAACCACGGAAAACTAACGATTAGAGCAACCTGCCTCTAGAATTCTCCAGACAGCGGCTGAATTCGATCTAGCTATGAAGTAGTGTCGAAAATCCTGCCGCTGTCGGGACTCGAACCCCAGGGCCTCCCGGTCAGAGGCACTGCAGGGACATCAGTTTCCAGTGGTGTTGGGGAAACTCATGTCGCTGGTATTGCTAGAGGTAATAAAGATATACGCGACGGGGGAATGTTAATGGAGGTTGTGCTGATGATTGTGATGGTTGTAGTGCAGAAAGTTCGAATGGTACTGGATGAGGAAATATCATATATATTATTTTCGTTAAAACCGTGAATTTGTTGTCCCTCCTACTCGGCTCATAGTGAACGGATTTTAACAAATGAGGTACCAAAAAAAAGATAAAAAAATCAGGAATGGAGGTCACTAAATATTGCAAATCACGAAGCTTTTCGTTATTAATAAAATGCTAGGAAACTTTTGTTGTTTGAACTTTGCGGCTGGGATAGTTAGCGTGCCCTCCGCGCGCTGCCTGTCAAGATGGCGGTTATGCGCACACCATCCGCCACAGGAGAACTCACGTGGTTGTCGCATGTGAATCGAAGCGGCGGGAAGCGGAAATCTGTTGTGCGTTCCGTTAAGACAAACATGTGTGCGACTATTTATCAATTGTGTTGTAAGTGTTCAATGTAAAATTTTGTGTATGTTCTTATATATCTTTTATGTGATATCTACAGATTTATGTAATTCGTCTAGCATACGCCAGCTGGCAAGAAGCCTTTGCACGCGGTATTACCCACGTGGCCAACGTGAATTTCTACATGTGGCTGGAAGCGGAAAGCATCCCTTCAGTGCGATGTAATCGCACGGGTTCAGCTAGTGATTAGTTATTTGTGTAAGTAATGCACGTGGCGATGTAATATAGATACAGGTTGCTGTGTTGTTTTTGTTGTTGCTGTTGTTGTTGTTGTTGTTGTTGTGGTGGTGGTGGTGATAACAAAATTTCATTAAAAAATAACAGAAAAACTAAAAAGCATTACTCTCCACACCACGTTTTTACAGACTTTGGCTAAAGTGATATTGGATAATGTATGGTTGTGTGATGTTTGGCATGAAATGAGAATATAGATGTCAAAAATGAAATAACAAACGGCTCACTTAAAATTTAATTTTATTACTCTTGTTCTTATATTTGTTACAACAATTTTATTCCTTTATTCAAGACAATGCACGTAGAAATGATAATACACAATTCACGTTGTCGACGTTAAAATAATTCCGTTTGAAAGCAATCAAATTCGAATTATTGCAGCAACCATCTTATACTCGTATGACCTTTTGTTTACTACATAATTTTTACCGTCTTTTACTGTTCGTTTAATGAAAATACGATTTCTTTTACTCGGGCGCAAACATTTCTAGTTTTCAAATGTTGAAAACAACGCTTTACTGGTATGCTTTGTTGGCCAAGCATCATGCAATTATGTATAGTAAAAGAATGGGGGAGGTATTCTGGAGCACAAAAAAGAGTACAGAATATGTCGTAATTCTATTCCATACATCATGTACAGTTTTTGACGAAATTAAATTAAATTGAATCAAAACTTTCCAACTCCCGTAATGAAGCGAGAGAAAAGTATTATTGCGGAAGTAACTAGCAATATAACACTGACCACAGCTCTATTTCAAAGGATTAGAAATTCATTATTCATCTTAGACTTTGATGAGTAACCATTGTTTTACCAACTCACGTATAGGCTTCACGGTTGTCAACTTGTGACTACAATGTCCTGAATGGGGAAATATGGCACCTGAAAACTATCGGGGCGACCTGTGCTTTTACGCCCCACATTCGGCTTATCTCAATTTCCAAACTCTTGTTTTTAAGACGTTTCTCTGCCTCCGTGATTACGACATTTTGATCGCAAGGCACAGCAACATCTAAAAGTAGACACGATTTTTTCTCAAAATCCCGGATAATATCTGTTTGTTTACTACTATCGTTCGATCCGTTTGAATTTGTTAGTCGTACAATATTGTACAGAGTCCAACTGATGTCACCGGTTTTGGTGAGTGTTCGTACCACTTGGGGCATGTGTTTGGAACTTCGAGGGCGGTGGAGGTAACTGCAGACCCTGTCGTGTCTTTATAAGTATTCGGTCTTTGCTATAATTGGACAAGCTGAGGCAATATGATAAATGGTTTCTCTTGCTCCTGGCAATTGCGGTATTTGTCATCTTGGGAAATTTTGAGAACCGCTTTATCATAATGTCGTGTTCTCAACGCCTGATCTTGTGCAGCTACAGGAACTGCTTCCGATTCTGTCTTTATTCTTTCCCTTTTAAGCCATATAAATGATTGATCTTTATTTATCTGCACCTTGTCCATTCGTTTTAGATATTGTCCATGGAGTGCTTTGTCGCTCCACGATTTCTTTAACATTTTTGTTTCTCACATTTCAAGTTTAGTAGCATCTGAAGTTCAGTGTCTGTGTGGAGATCTAAGATTACTTTAGGCCAATAAACACGTGTATGATGAGATACCTCTTAAACTTCATTGTACGAGATTTCCCTACACGATTCTAATATTCTGATATTACTCATCATTCTTCTTCATCATACTCGTACTTCTCACCACACAATTTCATTATTCCACATGTGACATTTGATTCTGTTTGGCAAGCAATCTATCTTACACTTCTTTATCATGTGCACATTTTGACGCGGTCAAAGAGATTACGTGTATCTGCCAAACAGCTGTAAAGAACTGAGTGTGTTCTCAAACGTAAGTCATTCAATAATTAGACACAAATAGCTCTGGAGAAAAAATATGTGGAGAGGACACGTTTGGTAATTTTAGGACTGTAAGTTGGCATCACTGAGATGAGTCCTGATCATCTGGATCATCTCATTGTGTTCATAACCTCAAAATTAAGTTGAAAGATGGCGAGTCCACATTGGTTAACATAGTTCTGTGATTCGTTTTGTACTTGAAGGTGAAAAATCAGCTAATACGTTCTCTAGAATGACTGAAGTGTAAAATGAAAAAAAAATTGTAAGAACCGCGAGAATGTTTACAAATGGGTAGAATTGTTTAAAAGTGGTCGAGACTAAGTGACTGACAAAGAGCATTATGTCCGCATCGGCAGGAAATGTCATGTTGACTGTGCTTGAGGACGCTGAATGTATGTTTTTTGTGATTATCTCAAAGAATAGCGTATGATAAACATCCAAAACTGCTTAGATATGCTTTTGAACAGGGCGAGGCCAGTCATAAGGGAGAAACGACGTGGTTCTCAGAGGAGAGGCGTGATTCTCCAACAAAACAATGCATGTCCTCACGCTGCTCAGCAAAGCCGTGAAACCATCGACGAAATTGTTTGAGAGGTACTGCCTCGTCTCCCTT
>JAHLJT010002630.1:93337124-93366860 GCA_031308135.1 Acheta domesticus
TCAGCCAGGGCCGGCGATTGGTGTGGTGTCCGAGTAGGTAGTTGACTCGGGTGGGTGGGAGTCCCCTTGCCTTTCCCCTTTCCTCTCCATATACCACCGAAAATGTATATGAAGGGGAAAATACAAAACAGATTTTTTTCAAATTTTCATGTTTATCTAAATTGTGATCAAGTTATTAACACATTTATTTGCCATATATATTTTATATAACTTCAGTACTTAATTCTTGCAATGCAAAAACAGCGCTGCGCTTTTCATATTTTATATATTCTCTTTTTAAAAAAATTTACAATCGATTTTGTCACCCATGTCGCTTTAAACATGTAAAATTGCAAAAATACTGCTGAGCCGATCTTGTAACATAGTTGATCGTATATACGTTTTGAGTCGACGCAATACCTAGAAACCTCGTTCATCTGGAATTTAACGTTAATGGAATAATTCTCTCGCCCCAAATTACAAGTGGGAACAACCCCAAATTACAACCCACTCGGAATTTTTCGTGTGGGTTCAGTTACCCATCATACCCACATTGTCTGCCGGGCCTGCTTTCAGCCTCGATTTAGCACCATCTGATTTCCATTTGTTGGCCCACTGAAGGGTGCGTTACGTGGGAAGAAGTTGCAGGATAACGAGGCTGCCAAAATATTTGTGGGAAATTAGTTCGAACATCAAAATAAAGAGTTCTTTGCAACTATTATATAAAAGCTGGTAACTCGTTGAGACAAGTGCATACACGATGGTGGGGATAATATTAAAAAGTAGTAAAAGGCCTGTTTTGTAAAAATAAACGTTTATTTCTCCAGACCAATTTGTCTCTTTAATTCTTGAATGACCCTCGTATGTACAAATACAAATTGAATGCAACTCTTTGAAGGCGTGAGCAAATATCTAAATCAGTTCTGATGCCCTGTATGAAGCGCTCCAGTTACGTAAAATAGGGGTCTAACTTAAGATCTTAACAGTTTGATGTTGGGCTATTTATTTGCAGGGATAATGGATACATATTAGTAATGCGACGAATGTTCGCCTGGTGTCAGCAGGGGAGGCAAACCGCCTGGCACATATCTCCGTGTTGGAAACGTCAGATTGTCGCAGACTAGCAGAAAGTAATTTCGAACTGAGTTCTCAGATTTCGATATAATTTATAAAAAGTAGGTAAAACGTTAAATGATATCCACTTGAAGATATTAAGAAACAGAATAATTGTTAACAGACGCTTTAGGTGAGAATCTACCGAGAACCCGTCGAGGTGGGTTGGTCCACGTCCTGACGGGGGGATGCAGAGAAGGCTCTCAAGTGTTCCTTTCTCCATTTTTTCATCTTCTTGCTTCTCATTTCATGTCATGTACGTTCTTTTCACTCCTTTTTCTTCCTCACTGGCCTTCTCTGTATGCTGAACGCCCACCCATGTGTTTGCCGTGCATGGCGACCCGTGTCGGAGGGAATGTGTGTCCTGGCAGTTGAGGGACCTGTTTGTTTCCCTATCTAGTCCTAGTGCTACTGTTCGCCTTGCACTAAGGGGTACGTTGGTTACGTATTTTGGGAAACATTCCCTGTAGGTTCCAACACACTCGCTTTGGCCCCGGACTCTTCTAGACGGGCGGTCGGGAGCTAACCCACTCCCGATCAATCGGCTCGGACTAGGTCTTGTACTGAACTCCAGGGTGAGCGGGGGAATCCACGGCGGTGCAGCGCCGTGTTATTCCCCCACTATATCCTCGTGGCAACCCTGGCACTCCGATGGAGTGTCCCCTTGTTGGGCTCCGTGGTGGGTGGGGACCACGAGGATGAACCTATTCCATCTATATGGATATTTCACCTTTCCCCCCGCCCTCTTCCGCAAGGAAGAGGAGATGTGCCGAAAGAACCATTGACTTAAATAGTTTCTTTTCTAGAGAAGAAGATCGACCCAAGATGCCTCGTTTCCTCCTCATGTCATGCGCTGAGGAAGGTAAAACTTTTAAAACTGTAAGTGCTGTCCGTCTGGCGCGAGCCATAGAAGAGGCTTACGGGAAGCTCCAAGCGGTCGTGCGTCAGAGGAACGGAACGATTCTTTTTGAAGCACGTACCGACGAGCAAATAGGAAAAATTAAAAATACAAAGCAGATTGCCGGCCTCCAGGTAGTAGTCACGGTCCATCCCACCTTGAACCTGTGCAAGGGCGTGGTAAATCACGAGGACTTTGCTTCAGAAACGGAGGAAGATCTTCTAAACTTTTTTAAGACCTATGGCGTGACTCAGGTGTACAGGATCGGAAGGAAGGAGCAGGGGAAAGTCATCCCTACTTCTACCCTGATCCTTACTTTTGACCGACCATCTCTCCCGGAAAGGATCGTTACCGCTTTCTACAACCTCCGTGTGCGGCAGTATGTGCCGAACCCTTTGCGCTGCTTCAAGTGCCAAAGGTTTGGGCATACTCAGCAGAGATGTATGTCAGTAAACGCGGTTTGCGGGAAGTGCGGATCGTCAGTTCACGACCAACAACCCTGCGACAAACCACCGCACTGTGTGAATTGTGAAGGCAATCACCCAGCCAACGACAACAAGTGCCCCACCTTTCTCCGGGAAAGGGAAATCCAAAAAATAAGAGTAACCGAAAAGGTTTCCTTCCCTGAGGCGAAGCGTAGGTTCCAAACCAGGAATCCAGTGGACCTATCACGATCCTTTTCCAGTGCTGTGAAACCTAAGTCCCCGGGGGTAACAGCGAGTTGTCAAACTCACTGTACCCCAGCGGTAGTCTCACATTTCAGTTGTCAGGTGTCGCCGGTCGACTTCCCCGAAGATTCGGCGTGCATCCAAGGTGGGAAAATTATAATTCCCTCAAAGTACAAAAAACCTGTCCAGAAACTCCACCAGACATCGACCACCTCAACTGAAACTTCTACTGAAATCGATCTTAAGCAGACACCGCCTCCCAGGAAAAATACGTCATCCAAATCCCGTCCTCCTCTTTCTGTTTCCGAGAATCACATCGGACGATCCTCCAGCTCTTGTAGATCTCGGTCACCCGTGGCCAAAAGTCGGGAAATCCCCCCGACACAGACGACCTTATCCAGCAGCAGTCAGGATGACTCTGCTGGTGATGAGGAACCCCACGAGACTTCCTCTAAAACCTTTCAGAAGGTGAGAAAGAAAAAAAAGCAACCAAAGAAATAATTTCTCATAATGGCTCTCTCATGGAACTTAAATGGTCTTCGTGCTCACTCAGAAGAATTAAGATTAATAATTTCTCGCCACAAACCATTTATAGTCTGTCTTCAGGAAACTCATCTTCTCCCTCTTCATCCCCTGTCTCTTCGCGGATTTAACATCTATCGATTTGATCAAGACGACGGACTTCGTGCTCACGGCGGCGTTGCGGTACTCATCCGCGACTCCCTGTTCTCGGAGGAACACAACGTTCGAACCGACCTCCAAACAGTGTGCGTACGGGTACACCTACCATCCTTCTCTTTTACGGTGTGTAGTATATACATTCCCCCTGGCCAAGTCGTGTCACAAGAGGAACTCGAAGATGTTTTTTCTCAGTTGCCCGCCCCTTTTTTATTGCGGGGGATTTTAATGCCCACAATCCCCTCTGGGGTGGCACGAGGACCTGCCCGAGAGGTTCTATCCTCGAAAATATTATTGACCAGCAAAACTTAATTCTTCTGAACTCCGGGAATCACACTCATTACTCCATGGCGTCAAACACCTTCTCGTCAATCGATCTGGCACTCTGCAGTCCATCCTTATCTACCATGGTAGAGTGGACCGTACTCGATGATCTACATGGGAGTGACCATTTTCCCATTTTGGTCCACTTTAATGTCCCTGATTTAGACGTCATCTACCCTCCTCGCTGGCTATTCCATCGAGCCGACTGGGATACATTCAGCGAGAAAATTATAATGCCAGACCACTTCTCAAATAATATCGATACCTTGGTGGCCCAATTCACAGACGCCGTTCTTCGCGCAGCCACCATTGCAATCCCGAAGTCTACGTGTCGGCCACGACGCGTCCCGGTGCCTTGGTGGAATGCTGACTGTGCCACCGCGGTGCGTGACCGAAAGCAAGCACTCGCGAGGCTCAATAGGTTCCCCACCGCATCAAACCTGATCGATTTCAAAAGAAAGCGGGCCAGAGCCAGATTAGTAATACGGGAAAGTAAGACCGCTTCCTGGAGAGCCTTTATTTCTTCTCTTTCTTGCCATACCCCGCCTAAAGTAGTATGGCGAAAGATCCGACAGATCGGAGGAAGATTTTCCCCATCATCTGTCCCAGGACTTCTTATTAATGGAAATCTTATTACTTCTCCAGAAAAAGTAGTTGAGGAATTGGCCTGTCATTATGAAAATTCCTCCAGTTCCTTACACTACTCCCCTAGCTTCTTGAAAACGAAGAGTAGAATGGAGAAATGCAGATTGGACTTCTCTACCTGCCTGGAGGAAGATTATAACGCCCCTTTCTCCATGGATGAATTTTCCTGTACGCTCACCCCGTGGGAAAGATTCTGCTCCAGGACCAGACCAAATACACAACCAAATGTTAAAACACCTGCCGGAAGAGGCACGTATCTTTCTCCTCCGTATCTTCAACAAGATTTGGATGGAACATACCTTCCCTAGAACCTGGCGCGAAGCGATTATTATTCCTATTCCTAAAGATGGAAAGGACAGGACAAAGCCGTCAACCTACCGTCCAATCTCGCTCACAAGCTGTATATGCAAACTTCTGGAGCGAATGGTGAATACGCGTTTGGTCTGGCACCTGGAGCAGAGAAACCTACTTACACCCATCCAATGTGGTTTCAGGAAGAACAGGTCAACCATGGACCACCTTGTCACCCTCACCACACAGATCTCCACTGCTTTCGTGCTACGTCAACACCTGGTAGCAATTTTCTTTGATATAGAGAAAGCTTATGATACTACCTGGAGGTACGGCATTCTTCGCACCATCCATTCTTGGGGTCTTAGGGGCCGGCTCCCCCTTTTTTTAGTAGCCTTCCTTTCCTCAAGATACTTCCGCGTTCGCCTTGGTGACAGATTATCCGCCAGCCACCATTTAGAAAACGGAGTCCCTCAGGGCTCAATTCTGAGTGTCACTCTGTTTGCCATCGCTATCAATAGTATAGCGTCGATAATCCGAGAGCCGGTGAAAGCATCGCTCTTCGTTGACGACTTTGCCATTTTCTGCTCTTCCAAGAGTATTCAAGTGATAGAGAGACAATTACAACTTGTCCTCAACAAATTGCAGCAATGGAGTGATGCGACAGGTTTTAAATTCTCCGCATCAAAAACTAGCTGTATGCACTTCTGCAGGATTTATCATCTTCATAACCACCCCGATCTCTTTCTTGGAAGCCATCTTCTACCTTTTGTGGACTCTGCTACTTTCCTTGGGCTTACTTTCGATAAGAGCCTAACTTGGCGAAATCATATACGTAAACTGAAGAGCCGATGTGTCTCACCTCTGAACCTCCTTCGCACCCTTACAGGCAGCTCTTGGGGAGCTGACCGTGTGTGTCTCTTGCGTTTGTATAGAACCATCATCCGCTCTATTTTGGATTATGGATGTATTGTATATGGGTCAGCGTCACCATCAACCCTCCGGCCATTAAATACCATTCACAACGCCGGTATAAGAATTAGTACAGGCGCCTACCGCACGAGTCGCATCGAATGCCTCTTGGCCGAAGCTGGAGAACCATCTCTGAGCCGAAGGCGAGATATTTTATTAGCCTCTTATGGGGCTAAAGTGTCGGGACTGGTTGACCACCCTTGTCGTCGTATAATCATCCATCCAAAGTATGAGTCCTCGTACAATCTTCGAACTTCGTTACCCCATCCCCCAGGTATTAGATTACGAAATCTTCTCCGGGAATTAAATGTAGAACTTCCCACCCCTGTGAGACCCACAAGTGACCGGATCCCCCCTTGGAAACTCCTCCTTCCCAGTATTGACTTCAGACTCTCCCATTTACCCAAACAAACTACTAGTCCTCTGGTTTACCAGAAGCAGTTTCTGGATATGAGAGAATCCTATCCGGATCATTTATTCTTATACACGGATGGTTCATCGTGCAGCGACGCGGTGGCATGTGGTTTTTACTGTATCAGGGCCACCAAATCATTTCGGCTTCACTCCAAATGCAGTATTTTCACTGCCGAAATGTGTGCAATCTTTGAGGCCCTAAAATACATTGAATCAGCGACGTTGCGGCGAGTAGTTATCTGTTCCGATTCTCTCAGCTCTCTTCAAGCTGTCTCCCGTCCTTCGTCAGACTACCTGACTTTATCCGTTCAAAGCCTGATTCATCGTCTTCTGTCCCGCCGCTATGACCTGGTACTTAGTTGGGTCCCAGGCCACGTGAGTATCAGAGGGAACGAACTGGCCGACCAGGCGGCGAAATCAGCGACTCGTAAAACTCGTATCGACATCCCTTCTGTGCCATTATCCGATGTTCAGGCTTTCTTGAAACGATCCGTGCTTAGAGCGTGGCAAACAGAGTGGCACAATAGCACTTTCAAACTAAGTGCGATAAAGAATTCTGTGTATCCCTGGCGCTCCTCATCACGGTCCTGTAGACGCGAGGAAGTTATTTTAACCCGTCTTCGTATCGGACACTGCCATTTCTCTCACGGTTTCATTCTTCGAAATGAAACTCACCCCATCTGTGACTCGTGCAAGACTGTTCTTTCCGTGGAACACGTCCTGCTGTACTGTAGGAAATTTGTTGGCAGTCGACGAAGACATGACCTGGGCAACTCGCTACAAGTGGTGCTCGGGGATGACGATTCTGCGCTCTCAAAACTTTTTTGTTTTTGAGAGAAAGCAGAATATATAATTTTATTTGAAAGAACAATGTTTTATGTTGTTTTTTGGCCCCTTTACAGCCAATTTTACGTTTTAAGATAAATTTTACGCGCCCTTTTTCTATTTTCCTTCTGCCATTTCTACATGTATACTTGATGCAGAATTCGAGCCTCCTTTTTAGCCCATGTACATGCTTTTAAACAGTGAGTAAGTTACATATGCAACACTGAATATTCTTTTCTCCAAATACTCTGGCATGGCGCCAATGACCACAGCAGTCGAAGCGCCCTTTAAACCCTATTCAATCAATCAATCTACCGAGAACCCGTGATATTTCTGTTTTCTCTTTAAAGATTGCTCATAATGAGATGAAATGAGAAAACAAAAACATTATAATATAAGCTCCCATTCATGGATAGCCAACACAGAGGAGTGTACTGATTAAACATGCTTATTTTTCAAAATGTATATCTTGAGCTTGTGCTCATACTTTAATACACGAGTATCTAAATACAATATGTGTGAAGAGATTAGACAAGACTTTATTGAAATATTGGTCACAAAAAACTAAAAACATTACTTTTGACTTTCCCATGCTGGAGTGCTGAAAAGCTTATGTCTCACTCAAAAAAATATTTGTTTACAAGCTTCGCAACCGGTTCCGTTTTTGTTGATACACTCATTTTGATGCAAGTATTGTAGACAATATATTAGAAATGTCGACCAGGACACGTTTTTCCAGTATTCCTGGAGAACACACACAATTGCTCAAGGAAGTCTGTTCTTTTCCTCAAGCAAGTTTTCGTTCTTCAAAAAGTCACGCTCCACTTCTTTTCTTTGGTCGTCTTTTTTTCTGTTCACTGTTAAGCAGGTCGTCCAGAATTGCAGATTCGTATCGCAAGGCACTGAAAGAAAGCATTGGTACCGGTTTGCGGAGCGTACAGGTTACTTGCTCAGTACGTGACAATTCTTTTTCTTTTCATTTGATACGACCACTTGCAAGGTCAATTTAAGTATACAATATGTAAGAAATATTTCCATTTTTTTAAATTCATTTACGATACACATTTTAAAAAAATTGTTTTCATTCTTTACGGAGCAGAGAGAAAGTTATGTAATGTTGCGCAAAAAACGGCGAATTTTCGACAGAAAAACTCCCTGGTAATGAAAAAGTGGATAAATTCAGTTGCCAAAATTAGAAAAAATCCTCTAACACGTGTTGTAGCCAGAATTCATGTTTTGTGGAAGTTTCCAGAATCCACATTTTGTGGGAGCCAGACTCCGTGTTGTAGCCAAAATCCTTGATATCGAAAAATTGAATGATAGCAAAACGTATGTCCGTCTGTCTCCGTCCGTCTGTGAACAACGCTAGCGGCTTAACCGTTCAGCCTATTTTCGCCAAAATTGATATTTCCCAATCCATCTGACTGGCGTCATGGCTCATTGAATGTGAAACCTATATTTTAATTTTGAGGGGGTAATTTATATGAAACCCCTGGCTCATTTTCAAAATTTTCGAAAACCCGGCTCCATAGTTTTTGATTACATTTTGTCGCTAGATAGTTGAAGGACATTTAAAAGAATGGTCCAGATCTCAGTTCATTGAAAATTCGAATTTTTCAAAAATTTGTCGCCGTCTTCCTACAAGTACAATCATGAGGACAAATATTTTTTGTCATAATAAAACCTTTCCTTAAGATAGATTTTAAAATAAGGTAATGTACAATGTTTCGAAAATTTGAGTACTTTTCGCGCAATTTTGCGTGAAAATACGGTCGAGAAAGTATCTGTTGTTTAGCCCCACTAGTTTCATTGGGACTACTTAAAGCAAGAATCCTACAGAGTCTCGATGTATGTTGTAGAATACGCACTTGAATACGTTGCTGTGACAAGTAACAATGAAGTTGTGCTTGTGAAGACGTTCAGAAAATTATCGCTGCTTACGCATTGACGTGCGGTTACATGAAGGGAAGTGCTTCGAAGATATTAGATCATACGTTTTCCGATGCAAATGTGTTGCAACTTGTGTTGACTGGTCAGGATTCTGAAGACATCAACGGATTTCCGTGTGATGCTGACATATAGGAGCAGGAAACGGATTATATGGACTAAAAATGTATGAAATATGTAAATATATATGTAGTTTTTTTGATCAAAATACAGAGTTGAATGTGGACCAAATATGATAAAAAATGTTTATGGTAAAATAATATTGTATTGTCAGTTGATAAACCTTCATTTTTAAATTCTGAAGTGGAATTTCTAAATTTACACCGACTGATTGTGTTACTTTTAACATTTTGCACTGGGGTAATACAGAGATTATTAGAATTGAACCAACACAGTATACTGACTGGATTGTAACTGACAATGAGGATCTGTGTTAGTTGAGTTCTGATGCCCAAGTCTCTGTGACGTGTGATTTCTGGGTTGCAGCCTCAGAGGGAAGGAGAGGGTTAGTGTGGATACTGAAACGATGTGCGTTTCCCATAGACCATCCAGGTGTCAAGGTCATCTGTCAAACAATCCAACAGTTCTTCAACCCCCTTCATCCAGCGGGACACTCATACCCCGTAGACTGGGCGTCAGGGCCGGAGAGTGGGTCTATTCTTCTCCTAAATCAGTGGTGTCAAGATCTTCTACTGGTGGCAGGGGCACGCGTCGTAGCATCGTAGCATGCCACGAGCTGCTCTGCGCAACTTGCGTCGAGAAAGGGAACTATTACTAGTAGTAGTAACCCGGCCGTTTGAATGACGTCTCTGGTGGCGGGGTAATGAACTGCGTGAAGGGGCGATTTAGTCGTGGCACTTGTGCCACCCATGGCATCGATCTTGACAACACTGTCCTACATTAATACAATAAGTTTCTTTACTTGCTTTCCTATTGCCAATTCTCTCTAATATTAAAGAAAACGCTAATGTTTAAGGAATTACTGAAAATGTTTAAGCTTTTTTATTGAGATGCATTTTTAATATTGAATGAAATTTCACTGTAAAGCTTAATTCGCTATATGGACCGATTTATATGAAATATGGAAAATAATATGAATGTTATTCCAATATGAACCAATCCCCAAAATATGGAAAAAAACTAGCATTTTTCAACTCTACAAATTGGGAAATAAAGATAATGCAAATTAGTATCGATTTTTGCTTATTTAGTAAACATGTATTTACATAAAATCGATTTTCTACATATGAGCAAAGAGCATTACTTCTTGCTGTACTAGACATTTAATGCATAGACCTACTGTAATCGTTTCATTAGCATATTGTCTCAAACTATTTGACTTACTGCTGTAAATGTTTTGGAAATGACTGCCTTTATGCAAAAATCCTAAAATATAAAACTTACCTACAAGGAAGTGGGAAGGGACCGTAAAGGCACAAATATGTTTTTTTAAATATCATTTTGAAGACGTAAGCGTCAAAGTTAATGCTTCTATGAAACCAGTGACTTAGTCATGGTAACAAGTCTATAAATCACGTTTGCCGCGCAAAAAGTCACAGAAGATAAAGATTTTTAGTGCAAGGTCTAGTACCTGATGAACCCTACTAAAGCCACAAAAAACCCTTATTAACACCTCATCAGAAGGAATAACAAAATCTGGTCTCATTGTATTTATTGGGGGTTCACTGAACCACTGAACCTCCTGCACGGGCCGCCACTGGTGCAAGCATTAAAGAATGAACTTTTTTTGTAGCATTGGTGAAAACCACACCAAAAGATACAGTATAAATGAGAGATTCGTAATCAAATTGACTGCCATTATGACATATGCAGATGAAGGTAGAAAATAACAAAAAATATGTTAAGAGTTTGTTTCACAATGATGTATATATCATTTTATTTAGAAAACTCTAAATATTTAGAAAATGCGAAATTCCCAAAATGTCAAAAGCTAAGATTTTTGTTTTATGTCTTCTGAAAAGTGTGAAATGCTCAAAAGTAGGTTGAGTTTACCATGTATGCTTCGATAAATGATGTTTTTCTTCTTAGAAAATTCTTATAGAAGTTGTACAATTTGCTGACAGAAAAATATTAACTTGATTGTACGTGTACATGTGTCTTGCATGTATAATATACATCAGCAGTACTTCTAAACATGTGTCTTTTGGTTGAATGTTATGTTCTTTTATTTCTTGTTTTAGTAATATTTGAAATAATTTTAAACTAGAACTTAATATCACGTAATTTCTGTGCTACTTTTGTGTTACTATTATTGTGTTACGGCAATTAGCTTGAATATGTGTATATGTATATGTTTAATTTGAAGCAAAAACTCTTAAAGTAACAAAAGATCTACTTTTAGGGTCCACCAATCTACAGAAAAATTCCGCAGCCGAGAAGTATCCACGCAGTTGATTTATCGCCCAGAAAAATGGTTTGATAGCGAGGTAAGATTCTCAAGATATTCTTTTAGCCCTTTTTACTTTTTCACATATTACTGACAAAGTATGTAGAAAATATCGTTATGTTGCAATGGACAATTTCTTGGCTCGTATTGAGGTTCGAAAGATAGCGCGTAAAGATACCGAAAATGGATAATTCGTGCTCCTGTAGTAAATATCTGTCTCGAATGCTTTGTGTAGTCACAATTCACGTTTTGTGGGAACTTGATGAAGAAAAAAATTGTTCCGCCAAAGATCTTAGCGTATTCGGATCTTAGCGTACACGTTATACAGGAAGTTTTAATAACGCTGCGTACAATTTATTTAAGATTTTAACGGATATTCACGTTTTTGGGAGTCCCCCCCCCAATCAAAATATCCATTTTGAAGTCGCGGAACCTCGTGTTCGGCCAGATCGATCGCGGATCTATTTTGGAGGAAATCGTTTGAACGGTTTAGACCAGACCTGCCACAGCATTTTGCACTTTCACTGACCTCAGGAGCTGCGTACGGGCAACTCGGGTGCAAATGAGAAAATCGATGAAGGGTAGGGATGAGACCCAATCTAGGAGTGGGGACCACCAATCAGAATGCGCAATTCGAAAGATAGCGCGTAAATTTAAAGAGCAATCGGCAAGAACATGACGGTCATATACAGTTCAAGTAATATTGTCTTTTGTATTATATTGCAAATGTTTGTTCTCGGTATATGACAGGGCGAAATATGAAACTGCAACGAATTATACATATTAGATTTCGACACCAAGTATTATAATTGCTTGTAGGGCTGATAATGTAATTCGATTTGCTACGATGTCATCACAAATTTAGTGTTGTGCTAAACACAAACTTTTGATACTGAATTGTTTTTGTTTGATGATGACAGCAATAAACTATTTTTATTAACTATGTTTAATTGAATGAGACGGTTCTCTCAAAGCAAAAACATATTGTTCTTAAAAAATCATGATTATTTTCTGTTCTAATTTCTGACAAGGGAGTAGAGTCGTGTACGAGATCTAATAAAAATATGGTGGTACAAAGGTGGATATACAGTAGTGCACAGAACGTAAACAGTGAATTATGACCCTGGTAACTTGAAATACTAGACATAATCCATTTAAACAAATGGGCATATAATTTTCAAGCATGGATCATTATTAGATGCCCAGGCATTCAATCTACGCGCCGCGTCGTGCTACGTCAGACTTCTCCCCTTCCCGCAAACCTTCCCACTCCCCACTATTTGCACTTTCGGCGCTGCCACGGGCAGACGACAGGCTCCCAAGTGCAGAATGTCCGCGGGAGCAGGCGTTGTGCAGGTCTGGTTTAGACTGTAGCTATTCATAGCGAACGAATGGACGTTTTGCCGTTAACCAAATTTTCGATATGAAGGTGATTTCGGACTACACAATGTGTTGGAAGGAAGTAGTTTACTGCATTAAGGAACAACATGAAACTCTTTTTTGATATTGGAGCCTCACAATACTAGATTATCTGTCGAAAAAGTGCTGATTTTTTCCCTGTATTACGCAAGTACGTAGTATGGAAAAGTAAAAATAGCAGTTCTTGAGTAATAATTAGTGTTATTAAGAGGAAGAAAAATTTTAAATCGCATTCTGTGAATTACCGATAGTAAATCTCCTAATTTGCGACATACCCACGAATAACCTCTACTTATATTGATATTAATTTTATATACATCTTTATTGATTTGTAAATAATTTTATCTTTTAATCAATTTAATCTTCGAGTATTACT
This sequence comes from Acheta domesticus, assembly GCA_031308135.1. Taxonomy (NCBI): domain Eukaryota; kingdom Metazoa; phylum Arthropoda; class Insecta; order Orthoptera; family Gryllidae; genus Acheta; species Acheta domesticus. The sequence goes on from JAHLJT010002630.1 coordinate 93,350,081, forward strand.
ACTTCTTGATTGGGCACACTATTGAAACTCACATAATATTGTTTTATAAATAATTCTATTATTGATTTGCCTCTGGGTCATTCCATATTAAATCAACACAGTTTTAATTAAAATTTTACCTCACCATTTTAGATTCAGATGAAATTTGACACATAGGTAGTATGAATGGATAATAAGAAAACTACAAATTTTGAGAAATATATTTCAACCCGTTTCTAAAATACAGCCATGTGAAATTTTGAAAAATTGGGTTCCCGAAAATTTTTAAATTGATGCAGAACCTCACCAAATTAAGATAGAGAGCTGGAACAGGTGTCATTTTGCAGCTTTCTTTATGGCCTTTTATATGGTATACAACTCAATAGGGATTGCGTTCAAAACGTTTTTCAAATTTGAATTTAAAATTTTGATTTTGAGTTTTTTCAAAATGCTCATCTTCAAAAAAATTGAAAAAATTCTAAAATAATCCTTGTATATATTCAAACAGATGGTGCAAATTTAAAAATGGGACTGCAATGGGTTCATATGGTAATCTTTATTTAAAATGCACAATATTTACTTACTCTAGATTTTACTGATTTAAAATGCATTTTATTTCACATTATAAGACCTAATATGTACAAATTATTAATTTAGTGTTTTTATTGGCGAGTGTGTTGTGTTTTATTGTTATTATTATTATTAGACCGCGGAACTTTATGCAATTACATATGTTTACTGACTGTCCATATCGAAATGTATATAACTTTACCTATCACTAAAAATAAAGCAAATCAAGTTCACCTTTCAGTTGATGAACCAGATACGTGGGAACCTAAATATTTAAGCGAAATGAATCGTTGAGGAATGAACACCAACTTTGAGCAGCGTCAGCCGTCATCATGCAAAGGGTTTACCATCATGCAAAGGGTTAATGAGGCCCAAAATTTTGCAAAAGGCCATTAATGAAAAAAACACAGTGAGTGACGTAATCTCATGGTACATCAATGAATAGGCGATTGAACTGCAACCCGGAGGAGAACGTCCGAAGACTTTCTGATCGAGAAGAGAATCTTGGGAAAATAATAAAGAAGGACCCTCGTCTTAAAGCACCAAAAGCTACTCCACAGTTATAAATTGGCATTGGCAAGAAAGTAAATCCCGAAACCGTGCGAAGGGTACTAAGGAGGTTCAATTTCCATACCCGCGTTGTCAGAAGAAAGCCACTTCTAAGTTCAAAGAGAAATACCGGAAAAGATCTGACTTCGATCCACTTCTCCACAAAAACCTAGAATATATGCACTAAAATATACCGCATACATTAAAATACGCATTTAAACTAAAAAATTGCACACGTGCAAAAAAAATAGGGTAGATTTGTTTTATTTTTGGTGATAGGTAAAGTCATATACATTTCCTTGCGATATGCACAGTCACTAAAAATATGCAATTGCGTGAAGTTCCGCGGTCTAATAATAATAATAATAATAATAATAATAATAATAATAATAATAATACTTAATTAATAATATTAATAAATTAAATAGTTATTATTATTAGTTATTATCATTATTATCATTATAATGACCAAAGTTATTATAATAGTGACCTAAGAATGGGAAACAGAGGCATTGTTAGTGTAGCGAAGAACACTAGGCAAGACACGTCGAATAACACAGACACTGAACTTCTGATGCTATGAGACACAAAAAAATGTTGAAGAACTCGTGGAAAGACAAACCACTCCACGAACAATATCTAAAAAGAATGGACAAGGTGAAGATCAATAAAAATCAATCAGTTATGTGTCTAAAAAGGGGAAGAATGAAGCCAGAATCGGAAGCACTTCCAGTAGCTGCTCAAGATCAGGCATTGAGAACACGACATTACGATAGAGCGGTTCTCAAAATTTCCCAAAGTGACAAATGTCGCATTTGCCAGGAGCAAGTAGAAACCATTGCTTATATTGTCTCAGCTTGTCCAATCCTAGCAAAGACCGAATACTTGAAAAGACATAACAGGGTGTGTAGCTACCTCCCACTGGCAGATCTGTACCGCCCTTGAAATTCCAAACACATGCCCCAAGTGGTACGAACACACCCTAAAACCGGCGAGGTCTGTTGGATTGTGTACGATATTGTACGACCAACAAATTCAAACTGATCGCACGATAGCGGCAAACAAACCAGATATAGTTATCCGGGATTTGGAGAAAAAATCGCGTTTACTTGTCGGTGGTGCAGTACCTTGCGATCGAAACGTCGTTACCAAGGAGGCAGAGAAACGTCTTAAATACAAGAGTTTGGAAATCGATATCAGCCGAAAGTGGGGCGTAAAAGCACAGGTCGTCCCGATAGTTATCGGAGCTCTGGGATTTGTTCCTCAAAATTTGAGTAAGAACTTGTCTAAACTCCCTGGTAATTCAAAAGACTGGGAAGTGCAAGAAATCGCTTTATTTGGAACAGAACCTTAGGTAGCTGGTTGCAACCTGGAGTAGATTTTATATTCAGCCGAGTCATAATATCTTTAGTCGTGATGTAGTGGAATAATAATAATGATAGTAATCATACCAATAAATCATAACACACTCGTCAAAAAACACTAAATTAATCATTTTTATATATTAGGGCTTATAATTTGAAATAAAATGCATTTTAAATCAGTAAAATCTGGAGTAAGTAAATATTGTGCATTTTAAATAAAGATTACCATATGAACCCATTGCAGTCCCATTTTTAAATTTGCACCATCTGTTGGGATATATACAAGGGATTATTTTAGAATTTTTTTCAATTTTTTTGAAGATGAGCATTTTGAAAAAACTCAAAATCAAAATTTTAAATTCAAATTTGAAAAACGTTTTGAACGCAACCCCTATTGAGTTGTATACCATATAAAAGGTCATAAAGAAAGTTGCAAAATGACACCTGTTCCAGCTCTCTATCTTAATTTGGTGAGCTTCTACATCAATTTAAAAATTTTCGGGAACCCAATTTTTCAAAATTTTACATGGCTGTATTTTAGAAACAGGTTGAAATATATTACTCAAAATTTGTAGTTTTCTTATTATCCATTCATACTACATATGTGTCAAATTTCATCTGAATCTGAGATGGTGATGTAAAATGACTGTGTTGATTTTATATGGAATGACCCCTCTGCAATGCTCAAACATTTGCCCTGACAGAACTAATTATTAAGTTGATTCTATTTCTATTTATTTATAGGTATCGACACATAACATGCTCTCTTCCTACCTGTATACCTAAACGGGCAATCTGTACAGAATTGCGATCTCTAGAAGTTCTATTAATTAAATAGATTTTTATAATTTATGGCAACTATGCCTAACTATAAATTATCAGCCTTTTCCCATTAAAATAACTATACATTAATTTAACAATTTTGATTTACAGCATTCAAATGAGCTTATTAATTGGATTAGTATTATAATTCTTGTATACAATAATAGTCCTCCTGTACAAGTAAAAAATTAAGAGTTCATGGATTACTACGATCTTCGCTCTTGATGCAGTCTATTTGCTGTTAATGTCCCTGTCCCTCATCCAGTATTCTCTCTCGATGTCAAATTCTGATCAAAAATGTGTTGTCAGCTCGTCATCGGTTCGTTAAAAGGAATAACAATCAATAACCACGTGTTCGCAGACTTACCCTATGCTACACTACGTGTGAGTACCTATTCGCGACTGCCTACGTTCAACACGAATTGTTGACAACAAGAGGCGTATTCGATTTTTTTCTATCATAAGATTAGTTCCGAGTACAAAGTCTATTTCAAATTTCAGTTAGAATTCAAAATTACTTTCGACATTGTTATATTGATGACATTTTAAACTCTGGAAAATATCGGACACAATTCCGTGTAACAAACTTCCTTCTGATTGAAATAATAATCCCTAACTGATGGTGATCGTGCCGTTCAGCCGATGTGTCCTCAACGACCGCTGGTGAAAGAGAGGGACAGAATACCAATATTTCACCTTACTAACCTCACACCACCTACACATTATATTCTCTCTTTATTACAAGGGGCTGTGCTTCCTTTTTCCGGCATGTCACCGCACGTGTTCGCCCCTTGTTTACTGGTTGCACTGACAACGTGTATTGTTTGATTTAGTATTCTGTATACATTCATTGACGTGCTATTTACAATATCTTGATGCTGTATATGCTAAAATAAAACGGGTGCATTCTGGCTTATAAAAATTCATTCTATTTCTTCTTCATATTCTTCTTTTTCTTTCTCATATTCTTTTTTTCTTTTTCATGATCTTCTACTTTTATTTATTCCTTTTTACCTTTTCCTTGTTTTGTTTTCGAATTGAAACAATGCTAAATTACTTCTACACAATATAAAGTCTTACTTTATGTTGCACAATCTAGACAGAGATCTGTTTCTTCCTAATATGCGGAAAACGAAAGAAACCTGTTCAGCTATTAGTCAATTGAACTCTTTTGCATGTGTTATAAACCTGCTAGAGAAACTCTTATATAACAGGTCATACTTAAAGTTAATGCTGCAATTACCTCTCAACAGGCAGGTTTTGGAATGAATGAAGTAGCCCCGATCACATCTTGTCCTTCATCTTGTATGCAAAAGCAAGTTTCCAAAGATGTATGAAAACTGGTGCAGCATTCATAGGGATATATAGTACTAAGCTTGTTGCGTAAAAAAGCTTCTGCAAAAAAGTAGTTTAACAACTAGCAGTTTCTTCTCAGCATGGAACAAACATTTCCTTCTGAAAATGAACTGTTTCTTCAGTCTTCAAACAAACTTGTGATGTTAGAAACAACAATCAGCCAATTTTGATTTACCACCAGCGTGAGCTACAGATGACTTAATGGAAATTGGACACACGGAAATCAATGGAAAGCCCAGAAAATAAGTATTGTATGTATTATTCTGTTATCTCCCGAGGAAATGAAAACCGGAAAAAACTCAATGGGGGCAAGATCAAATCACAGATCATCGTGATATGCTCATCACAAAAACTCGGGATTTAGACAATTTTAATTAACGCCTTCAAAACTCCAGATTTTGTAATAAGAATTCCAAAGGCCAAAACCATAATTTTTTAAATAATAATAAGTGTGGAGTATTTCAGCAGATCAGACAAGGTAACACTCACCTCAGTGACAAAATAAATAATTATGAAACAAGGATGTAAAGATAGATATGAGTACCAGTAGGTAGAGTAACTTACAGCATTTTGGAATAGTCGAAAATAAGAAACCACCGAAGTTTTTCTCTGGTGTTGTCTCCAAGCGGCAAGATCATGAACTAATTCAGAACGGTTTTATAATGCCTTTCGTAACGTTTCATTTGACTGACACATGCAGACCGTTTTGGGTAAATGAAGGTTAGTTTTCGTAGTAGGAAAGTTCTAGGATGTAAATGTCAATATATTAATTATTAAATGGAAAGTATTTTATGAACATCAAACAATACTTATTTGACTCAAACAGTGTGTCACATTAGCTCGAATATGACCAATTTTACGTTAAAACCATAGACATAAACACTTTCAATTGACCATACATCCGTAAATTTTTATCCAAATACTTTCAATTAGATAAAATTAGAGCTCAAAATCTGTGCTTAAAGACTTCGCCACAAACAGGTCTTTGGGAGGGAGGCACGTGATGGCGGCATTGTTCCGTTTTAGTAAACCGGGAAAGGCCCGGGCCAATCGGCTCGGACTAGGTTTTGTACTGAACTCCAGGGTGAGCGGGGGGATCGACAGCGGGGCAGCGCTGTGACATTCCCCTACTACATCTATGGAACACAAAACAAACCCCTTGCCCTCTTTCCGCAAGGAAGAGACGATGTGACAGGACAGTAGATTTGAATAGCTTCTTCCTTCTGGAGGAGGATAGACCAAGGAAGCCTCAATTTCTTTTGATGTCACGTGTTGATGTAGATAAAACCTTAAAAGTGTTAGTGCGGTCCGCCTCGCGCGAACCATTGAAGACAGTTTTGGAAAGCTGTTATGCGGTCGTGCGACAGAGGAATGGTACCATTCTTTTTGAAGCGCGCACCGACGAGCAGATAGAAAATATTCAAAAAACCAAGCAGATTGCCGGCCTTCAAGTGGAAGTGACCACTCATCCTACCCTTTACCTATGTAAGGGAGTGGTCAATCATGAAGACTTTGCGTCTGAAAGTGAGGACGAACTTATCTCCTTTTTTAAGAGCCACGATGTTACGGAAGTGTATAGGATTAGGAGGAAGGAAAATGGGAATGAGATCCCCACTCCCACCTTGATTCTGACTTTTAATCTCCCTTTTCTCCCAGAGAAAATTAGTTGTGAGTATTGTAACCTTCACGAGCGGCAGTATGTGCCGAACCCCTGCGCTGCTTTAAGTGTCAGAGGTTCGGTCATACCCAAACAAGGTGCATGGCCGTAAGCCGTGCTTGCGCAAAGTGCGGTAAATCCGCGCATGATCCGAACCCCTGTGCATCACCACTCCGCTGTGTAAACTGTGAAGGAGACCATACGGCCAACTCAGACAAGTGCCCCACATATCTGCGAGAGAGGGGAGTTTCCAAAGATTAGAGTGACAGAGAAAGTATCTTTTCCGGAAGCGAAATGCTGATACCTGGTGAAGAACCATGTAGAACTCAGGCGTTCTTTCTCTGGCACTCTGGCGAACACGGTGCAAGCGACGAGGAGTATTCAGACTTCACCTGCTACTCCCCCAGTAGTTCACTTCTGTTGCAGGTATTCCCATTCCCAGAGGAGATATCGCCTCTACAAGGTGGATAAATAATAATTCCCTCAAAATATAAAACACCACTCAAGAAAGCAACACAGACGAAGTCGGTGAGGCGTGAGGATGTAATTTTAACCGTCTTCGTATCGGACACTGCCACTTTTCTCACGGTTTCCTCCTTCGAGGAGAAACTCCTCCCATATGCGACTCATTCGGGACTGTTCTTTCTGTGGAACACGTTCTCCTGAACTGTAGGAAATTTGTTGGCAACCGACGAAGACATGACCTGGGCAACTCGCTATGGGAGGTGCTCGGGGATGACTATTTCCGCGCTCTCAAAACGTTTTTGTTTTTTGAGGGGAAAGCGGAATATATAATCTTATTTGAGTGATAAGAATAGTGTTTTCAATTTTTTGCCCCTTTACAGCCAATTTTGAGTTTTATGATGAATTTTACGTGTTCATTTTAAGTTCTCCTTTAGCTATATGTACTTGAATACTTGATGCAGAATTCTAGTCTCTTTTTATGTACATGCTTTTAATCAGGGGGTAAGTTCCATCTGCAACACTTACTGAACCTATGTCCTTTTAAAATACTTCGACATGGGGCGCCAATGACCTTAGCAGTTGAAGCCTCTAAACCTTCATCAATCAATCAAACCCAGAGAAAATCCGATCATTGCAGCCGGGCCCTAGATTTCTCCTCCAGACGATGGCTAAATTCGATCTAGTTATCTAGCTATTATCTGCAACGACCGGGACCTTACAACTTCCCGGTCAGCCATCCAGCAGATTGAACAGCAATGCTGTCATTGAGACTTCATAGGCGTGCAGCGGTCGTAGAGATGGCGGCGTTGTCGGAGGCGTTGTCGGAGGCGTTGTCGGAGGCGTTGTCGGAGGCGTTGTCGGAGGCGTTGTCGGAGGCGTTGTCGGAGGCGTTGTCGGAGGCGTTGTCGGAGGCGTTGTCGGATGCGTTGTCGGATGCGTTGTCGGATGCGTTGTCGGATGCGTTGTCGGATGCGTTGTCGGAGGCGTTGTCGGATGCGTTGTCGGATGCATTGTCGGATGCATTGTCGGATGCGTTGGCGGAGGCGGCGGAAGCGGCGGCGGAGGCGGCAGCGGAGACGGCGGCGGAGGCGGGAGCTATCGTGGTGTCGGAGGAAGCAGTGGGCGTATGATGGCAATGGCACCCCGTTTATCGGAAACATCGATTAGTTAAACGATTTATTAAAGCCTATGTTTTATACATGGATTACGTGCTCGATAATTTTACGTTTTTGTGATTGTGAATTAAAAATTGTCATGATGAAAATTTTGTTTAAGTTAAAATTTGAAAAGATAACTAACGTTACGTCCGTCAGTTTGCGTTCGAACCAAACGAACGCGGTTTGTACTAGTGCTGGCATGTGGAGCCTGGCCTCCGAGTGTTTGAATCGCAGCTCGCGATTACAGCGCTACTCCGGTTATCTTCGGTTCAACCGACGAAGGGAAAAACGGAACCGGAGGAATCGGAGGTCCGGTTGCACTCGTTCACGCGGTGGGACCCGCTCAATTTATGTGCTTCCCTTCTCCAGTTTACATATTTTACTAGTGTATATATATATATATATATATATATATATATATATATATATATATCCGAGTGGTTTACATCTGGCGATGTTTCTCGGTTCCTCTTTTCCAGCCTTCTCTATCCATTACATCTTCGTCTGTCAAATTTCTTGTCAGTCAGTATTCTTTGTTTCCATGGGGTTGAAGGTCTGCCCCTCCGTCTTCTATACGGTGGTATCCATTTATATACTTGTTTGGGCCACCTCTCTTCTGGCATTCTCAGCAGATGTCCGTACCATTGAAGCTGTTTTCGTTCTACAGTATCTATTATATCCTTTTTAATTTCCATTTTATCCTTTATTTCATCATTTCGTATGTGGTGTAAACGAGATATTCTGCAACTTCGTCTCAGAAAGTCCATTTGAATCGTCAATAATCTCCTTCTGTTTTTTTGGGTTAGTTCCCATACTTCTGAGCCATATGTGACAATGCTCTCAATTATTTTACTGTATATATTTTTTACTTCGTTTTCTTTGATAACTGGGAGTTCCACAGAATTGAATTTAGAATATTTATGACTCGTTTCCCTTGATTTATCTTATTATTAATATCTTTGTTGCTTGTGCCCTCTTTTGAAACTGTAAAGCCTAAATATTTAAAATCATCACATAATTGTATTTTATCATTTCCAATACACAGATCTTTTCCATGTTCTCCTGTAACCATATACTTTGTTTTGGACACATTTATTTGCAATCCCCAGAGATCAAATTCTTGTTTTAATTTTCTAAACATATAGTTCATATCTTGCTCATCCTCAGCCATTATGACGAGATCATCTGCGAAGAGTAGAACATCCAATGTTGATTCGCCAATTTGCATTCCCATTACACTGCATTTCCTCCTCCATTCTCTCAAAGCTTCGGCAATGAACATGTTAAAAAGAGTTGGGGACATACAGCACCCTTGTCTCAATCCTTTAGAAATTATTATATCATGTGATACTTGTCCGTTTACTTTCACAACACCTTTACTCTCTTTGTACATTTTCTTAATGGTGTTAACTAATTTAAAATTACATTTTTGTTCTAAAACTTTAAAAAATTTGCTAATGGGAATGCTGTCATATGCTTTTTGAAGGTCAACAAACAATAGAGGAGAATCTCTTCCACAGGCTTTCTTTTTTTCTAAAATTTGTTGGATGCAGAAAATGTTATCTACACATGAACGACCAGCCGTAAAACCACTTTGTTCTTCCAGGTTTTCTATCTCTGACTCAATTCTTCCTTTAATTATTCGCCCGTACAGTCTACTAATTGAACTGGTGACACTAATGCCTCTATAATTTTCACATTTTCCTTTATTGCCTTTTTTATAAATTGGTATAATTTCAGCTTTTTTCCATTCTTGAGGAATTTCCTCTTCATCTATGAGACATTTATTAAATAACTTTACAATAATTTCCTTCATTTGGTCAGGAGAGTGTTTTAACAGTTCAACCGGTATCCCTCCTGGGCCTGGAGATCTATTATTTTTCATCCCCTTCAGAGCGTTTTTTAATTCTTTTAAAGTTATTCTTGGTATAGCTTCATGTATTAATACATTATCTGCATTATAGCTGATGTATTTGTATTCTGCTCTATCTTCCCTCAGAAGGTCTTGAAAATATTCCTTCCACTGTTTAATATTAATTGGTGACATTCTAGATTTACATGACACATCAGTTTTTAGTTCTTTATTGTTTTCCATGCTTCTCTAGACCTATTGCTTCCCACTAACTTATTTACTTCAGAGCATTTTGTTTCCCAAGCCTGTGCCTTAGCTTTCGTTACTGATCTTTTAACCTTTCTATTGATATTACTATATGCTGTTCTATCTCTGGGGTCTCCTGAGCTTAGCCATTTTTTATATTTCACTTTCTTCTCTTCAATCATTTGTTTCAAATCTTCATTCCAGTATGTTTGTTTTTCCTTTATCTTGGGCTTTTCACCTAATGCTTCAAAAGCTGCTTCATGAATTACTGTTTTTATTTGCTCATATAATTCACTTGCTGGTCTATCTACATTTATTTGCAGTTTGTTTGCCAATCTACATTTATATAGGAAACTGGTCGAGTCATTTTGTAGGCTATCCAACTGATATATTTTTGGGTTACAAGGAGTATGAGTTTCCGGTATTAAGATCTTTCGGAAGTTTGATTTATGGAAAAATAAAGAATTGCTTTAACTAAATAGTGGTCGCTACCACATTCTGCTCCTCTTAAAACTCTAACATCTTGGCATTTTAGATAAGTTCTCTGTCTTAAAATAAAATAATCAATTACTGATTTAATGTTCCTGGTAGGTTGTGTCCATGTATACTTGTGGAAATCTTTGTGTCTGTAGAAACCATTCATGATTTAAAGATCCATTTGACTACATAAATTTATTAATCTCTCTCCATTTTTATTACATATTTGTTCTCCATATCTACCACTATATTATTATTCTGTTTACTTCCCGTTCGGGCATTTAAATCGCCCATTATTAAGATTTCCTTGCTTGAAGGAATGTCTTCTAATATTGCCACTAGTTCTTCTTCAAACGAATCTTTTAGAGATTCTGTTGCATCTTCAGTGGGAGCATATGCTGATAAAATTACCATAGTATGACCAAATATATCTAACTCCACTGTTAGCAGTCTCTCATTTATCTCATTCCAGGTTCTTATATTCTTTCTATATTTTTTGTGGATTGCTACTGATACTCCACATCTAGCCCTATTGTCCTTGTTTACACCACTATAAATATGGATGTAATTACTGTAGTCTTCAATTCCTCTTCCTTTCTTCTTAGTTTCTGTTAGCGAACAAATGTCTATATTTAATTTTTTCCAACTGACTGAATACTTCTTCATACTTTTTGTTAATACCCTGTACATTCCACGTTGCCATTTGCATTGTCCTGTTTCGTTGCTTAAGTCGTTTTCGATTGGGTCCGTTTTAAAGGCTGCTTAGAGTTTTAACTGGTTTAAGTTTTTTACGGGAATGGGGTGTTGGCCCATAGCCCAACCTCCAACCTGGTAGGCCAGGATTTTTTTGGGGTTTTTTTCCCCTAGAGAGATTGGTTCCACGCCTTTGAGCCCTCTCTGCCCATGTTTTATTTCAGGGTTCCTTTCCTTAGCCTTTAGGGCTCCCGCCCCCTCCTGCAAGGCAGCAGGTTGAAAGCGGAAAAAAGAAGGACATATAGAGATAGAAAGAAAGAAGGAACAAAGTATAGAATAGAATAAGGAAAGAAGAAGAGGAAAAAATAATGACTCCCTAGCCCTCGCAACCTAATAGCATCAGGGTCGAAAAACACAAGAGACCAAGATAGGTCTAATAGGAAAGAATAAAGGAGTGTGGCACAAAGAAAGAATAGCCATGCCACACTAGTGAAGGGACCACCTATTTCGGCTAGTTGCCGTTGGTGGGGGAGAGGGAGGAACACTGGGACCAGGCATGATGGACTGTGGATAGAGGTGATGAAATGGTACTGGTGGGTCGTTGTGAGACAGCCCTTCGTCTGGCTCCTCCGCTGAGACCTGTACAGCATGGGTGCCCCTACCATTCTCCAACCCATCATCAATGCTACCCCTGTATGCCCTCAGCTTCATAAGAGCACACAAACCTCCTCGCCCGCACGGTCAGTGCTACTTTAAGGCGGTGTCTCCTGGAGGAGAACTAGAATATAATAATAATAATAATAATAATAATAATAATAATAATAATAATAACAATAATATTAATAATATTAACAATAATAATATTAATAATATTAATAATATTAATAATATTAACAATAATAATATTAATAATATTAATAATATTAACAATAATAATATTAATAATAATAATAATTGTAATTTTATTGTTCAGTAATGGTACAGTACTTGTCACGAATAACAAGTTAAACTACATATTCGTGCTACATATTACTAATTGATATTTTATGATATGATAATACATAGCCAGCGTGCTAAAAATCATAAACGGGAAAAGTTAAAGGTCATGGAATGCGTAGGCATTAATATTGCGGGCGATGACGCTCGACAGGTAACCAGAGCTACATCGTCTCCTAAGGTTATTTTTCCTCATACATCGAATGCGTTGAGCAGAACTTCCTGCCCATTTATGAGCCTGTCGCATTGTGAACATATCACAGTCTGGTTCAGCGAAATACACGAGGTAGGAAAATGTGAGATATTTGAATTTCGCGGTCAGAAACCAACCGGAGGTCACTGGGAGTCTCCGATTGAAAGGGCGGGAAACAATGGGAGGGAAACAATTTAGTGGGACAATCAGAAAGTGCTTACGTATCTGTTGCCTACTGATTTATTTACGCTTGATGTATGACGCATAGAGAATAATATAGCAAGCAATGGAGACAGAATTTGTGTGCTTCCCTTCTCCAGTTTACAAATTGTACTAGAATATATGTATCACTTAGTTGCCAGCACTAGTTCGTACTACCTTCATTGAAAACTTTGTCGCTCTCGAAATGATGCCCTGATATTTCGTTCGTCATTCATGTTTTTTGCCCCAGGCCAGTCGTGTTTGACCTTTGTTTTCAATTAAATTTTAATTATAAATTAATATAAATATCCATTATCAAATACAGTTTTGTTGCTCACCAATTTAATTTTTTCAGGTTACTAAACCAGCTTTAAAACATCGATAGTTTTTGGTCGATGTATTATCATCGATGTTTTAATTTTTAACGTCGATGTATGTTAGCCGATGTTTTGTTACACAGATGCTTGGTAACACCGATTCTTGTAACACTGATTCGTGGTAACACCGATGCTTGATAACATCGGTTCTTGGTAACATCGATTCTTGGTAATATCGATGTTTGGTAACACCGATGATTGGTAACACCGATGATTGGTCCAACCGATGATTGGTAACACCGATGATTGGTAACATGATGCTTGGTAACACCGATGATTGGTAACACCGATGATTGGTAACACCAATGATTGGTAACACCGACGTTTGGTAACACGCATGTTTGGTAACCATTGATGGTGTTTGGTAGGCATTGACGGTGTTTGGTACGCATTGACGGTGTTTGGTACGCATTGACGGTGTTTGGTAAGCATTGTTGTTGACGTTTGTCAACGTTGTTGATGGATCCCAGGATGTTCTGTTATCGATGTCGCCTCGCCAGACGGCGTGCGTGGCGGCGTCTGCGCCGACCAGCGTCGTGGCGGCGGCGGTGACGGCGGCGGGCGCGGGGCGGCGAGGCGTGGCCGGGCGGCATCGCCGCGATCGAGCTCGTCCATCATGGGCGCGCGGGATGCGTTTCTGATCCGCCGCCGCCGCCGCGGCCATGGAGGAGGGGCGCGTTTTAATTCATTTTTAATGCGACCCGCCAGCCGCCGAGTGGCGCCAGGAATGCGAGTCGCCTGCGGTTCCTCCCGCCGCGCCGCGTGCCACAGCCCGCCGCCTAACCCGTCGCTCGTCTTCCGCGGGAATCTCACGCCGCCGTCTGGCCCGCCACTGTCTGCAGACTAAGGCACGGCACGGATTCGTTCAAACACGTCCCGGTAAACGTGAACACAAACGATCTCTTTCGTTTGGTTCTATCTGTTTTATTTCCCAAAATCCTGTCTTGCTGCCCGAAATCTCGTCTTCCGCGGGAATCTCACGCCGCCGTCTGGCCCGCCACTGTCTGCAGACTAAGGCACGACACGGATTCGTTCAAACACGTGCCGGTAAACGTGAACACAAACGATCTCTTTCGTTTGGTTCTATCTGTTTTATTTCCCAAAATCCTGTCTTGCTGCCCGAAATCTCGTCTTCCGCGGGAATCTCACGCCGCCGTCTGGCCCGCCACTGTCTGCAGACTAAGGCACGACACGGATTCGTTCAAACACGTGCCGGTAAACGTGAACACAAACGATCTCTTTCGTTTGGTTCTATCTGTTTTATTTCCCAAAATCCTGTCTTGCTGCCCGAAATCTCGTCTTCCGCGGGAATCTCACGCCGCCGTCTGGCCCGCCACTGTCTGCAGACTAAGGCACGACACGGATTCGTTCAAACACGTGCCGGTAAACGTGAACACAAACGATCTCTTTCGTTTGGTTCTATCTGTTTTATTTCCCAAAATCCTGTCTTGCTGCCCGAAATCTCGTCTTCCGCGGGAATCTCACGCCGCCGTCTGGCCCGCCACTGTCTGCAGACTAAGGCACGACACGGATTCGTTCAAACACGTGCCGGTAAACGTGAACCCAAACGATCTCTTTCGTTGGGTTATTTGCCGAAAATTCTGTCTTCCTACCCCAAATCTCGTCTTCCGCGGGAATCTGACGCCACCATCTGCCCGCCACTGTCTACAGACTAAGGCACGGCGCGGATTCGTTCAAACACGTGCCGGTAAACGTGAACTCAAACTATCTCTTTCGTTTGGTTCTGTTTTATTTCCCGAAATCTTGTCTTCCTGTCGGAAATCTCGTCTGGCCGCCACTGTCTGCAGACTAAGGCACGACACGGATTCCTTCAAACACGTCCCGGTAAACGTGAACACAAACGATCTCTTTCGTTTGGTTCTATCTGTTTTATTTCCCAAAATCCTGTCTTGCTGCCCGAAATCTCGTCTTCCGCGGGAATCTCACGCCGCCGTCTGGCCCGCCACTGTCTGCAGACTAAGGCACGACACGGATTCGTTCAAACACGTGCCGGTAAACGTGAACACAAACGATCTCTTTCGTTTGGTTCTATCTGTTTTATTTCCCAAAATCCTGTCTTGCTGCCCGAAATCTCGTCTTCCGCGGGAATCTCACGCCGCCGTCTGGCCCGCCACTGTCTGCAGACTAAGGCACGACACGGATTCGTTCAAACACGTGCCGGTAAACGTGAACACAAACGATCTCTTTCGTTTGGTTCTATCTGTTTTATTTCCCAAAATCCTGTCTTGCTGCCCGAAATCTCGTCTTCCGCGGGAATCTCACGCCGCCGTCTGGCCCGCCACTGTCTGCAGACTAAGGCACGACACGGATTCGTTCAAACACGTGCCGGTAAACGTGAACACAAACGATCTCTTTCGTTTGGTTCTATCTGTTTTATTTCCCAAAATCCTGTCTTGCTGCCCGAAATCTCGTCTTCCGCGGGAATCTCACGCCGCCGTCTGGCCCGCCACTGTCTGCAGACTAAGGCACGACACGGATTCGTTCAAACACGTGCCGGTAAACGTGAACACAAACGATCTCTTTCGTTTGGTTCTATCTGTTTTATTTCCCAAAATCCTGTCTTGCTGCCCGAAATCTCGTCTTCCGCGGGAATCTCACGCCGCCGTCTGGCCCGCCACTGTCTGCAGACTAAGGCACGACACGGATTCGTTCAAACACGTGCCGGTAAACGTGAACCCAAACGATCTCTTTCGTTGGGTTATTTGCCGAAAATTCTGTCTTCCTACCCCAAATCTCGTCTTCCGCGGGAATCTGACGCCACCATCTGCCCGCCACTGTCTACAGACTAAGGCACGGCGCGGATTCGTTCAAACACGTGCCGGTAAACGTGAACTCAAACTATCTCTTTCGTTTGGTTCTGTTTTATTTCCCGAAATCTTGTCTTCCTGTCGGAAATCTCGTCTGGCCGCCACTGTCTGCAGACTAAGGCACGGCACGGATTCCTTCAAACACGTCCCGGTAAACGTGAACCCAAACGATCTCTTTCGTTTGGTTCTACCTGTTTTATTTGTCGACAATTCTGTCCTCCTGCCCGAAATCTCGTCTTCCGCGGGAATCTCACGCCGACGTTTTGCCCGCCACTGTCTACAGACTAAGACACGGCACGGATTCGTTCAAAAACCCACCGGTAATCGCGAACCCAAACGATCTCTTTCGTTTGGTTGTATCTGTTTTATTTGCCCGAAATTCTGTCTTCCTGAAATCCAAAATGTCGTCTTCCGCGGGAATCTCACGGCGCCTTTTGCCCCATCACTGCCGACAAACTAAGGCACGGCACGGATTCGTTCAAACATGTGCCAGTAAACGTGAACCCAAACGATATCATCCGACTACGTCCGGAAACATCGGTCGTTGATCAAATATCTCTTTCGTTTGGATCTGTTGTTTTATTTGCTCGAAATCCTGTCTTCCGCGGGAATCTCACGCCGGCGTCTAGCCGGCCCCTGTCTGCTGACCAGCAGAGAGTTTTTGGCTTTTAAGTTGGCAAACGCGGTGGAGACAATTTTGGTCGAAATTTCGATTGCCCGACGAATATATGCCGACGATGAATATTTTAGCCCGTTCGTTTAAACACGTACTGGTAAACGTCAACCCAAACGATCTTTTCCGGAATCATCGGCTGTTGGTCCAATATCTCTTTCGTTCTTTTCGGTATTATTTTTCCGAAATCCTGTCTTCCGTGGGAATCTCACGCAAACGTCCAGGCTGCCACTGACTGCTTGACCAAGTGCAGCAGGCGACGAGTTTTTTTTTACTTTTTACCCTGAACTACTGGCCTAAGATCTATAACACACTGGCATAAGAT